>JAIZAY010001818.1:0-12977 GCA_029531755.1 Holothuria leucospilota | reverse complement strand
ACGTAAATTTTTAACACAAGTTTTAATTCAAAAGGTAGCATACAAGGCACCAGATTGCATGTAAGGACACCTAATTTTTCAGAAATTTTGAAAGGGGAGGGGGACACTTCATTAGGCCATGGTCCTCCCTTACTGATGCGGATTTTTTTTTGTTTTAATTCCTAAAAGTACGTAAATTTTTTTACACAAATTTTACTTCAAAAGGTAGCATATGTGGAACCAGATTGCATGTAAAAACACCAAAATTTTCAAAAATGTTCAAAGGGGAGGGGACGCCTCTCCCCTTAGACCTCTCCACTATGCCGGCGATCACACAACACACTGCATGCCCCCCCCCCCCGTGACAGAAATCATGGCTACGCCACAATTTTGTAACAACTCAAGAAGTACTTGAACTCATACTACCTTGAAAAATTTATATCATGAAAAATGAAATCAGTTGGGCTCTAAGTTAAAAAATATTCGGTTCTTCCTGATTCGTAAGCAGGCAATTTCTGCCATGACTGGTTGGCTTCACTAAAATGGTTTAACAATAACATACCTACTATTGCTAACAGACGAACAATACAGGTGAAAAAGTGAAATCGAAGATACGGTTGGTTTGTTACCATGGATTGGTGACATAATATAACCCACTTTTGCTATGGAATTTTGGAGTTTCAGTCAATTAAGCATGGTGAGAAAGGCAGTGCAGACAAGGCCTTCGGATTCAGGGGCTCGGATTACAAAAACCCCAGACAACTATTTTTAGTTTGCAATCTGTCTTCAAACAATGTCCATTAGCTCTGCCTGAGAACTGCGAAAATTTACTAACAAAATAATAGAATCTGGGCTTGAAAGGGTTTAACCCTTTAATCTCAGATACATTCCTACAGCTCTTGAAGATTAATCTTCAGTTTCCGAACCAACATTTACTTGCAATCTATCTTTAACTCTCTCAGATAATAAATACGTCCTCTAGAAAAGGTCGGTTGACATTTCTCACTAAACGACTCACCAGTGCAAGACCTATCGTTGACACGTACACGGGCACCTAAGCATTCGCAGATATAACCATTCCCGGTGGACTGACAGCGTGTTGTACTTTCATCGCATGGATTGCCGTTACTGTTCGCACACACATCAACGCCTGTAACGTAAACATACAATCGTCTTTGAAAATGGTAATATTCCCATGCTTACATGGAAAAGGTGCCATTAAAGCTAAATATTCTGAAACTTGCAGAGGTAAAGCTTGCGGTATAGAGATAAATTATAAAGATCTGGTGTAACCGCTTAGCTTTTCACCCAGTAATGACAAGAAAGACTCCTAGTTTCACTTTCTTGGCGGTTAAATATTTCCCATAATAAATACACGAAAATGTAAAGGAAATAGATAAATTCTCTCCATAGATACCGAAACAGTAAGATCTTTTACGATGTCAGAGGATGGCCTCGTCTCACAGATAAGGAACAGTAGTACACATATAACGGTGTGACATTAGTCATTTTAATTAGTATTGTAACCCACGACAGAGCTTCAGAATCCTAAGTATTCGTAGACAGGTTCTTTAAAACTATGATAACGTGAAAAAGCCATTGTTCAAAATAGGTAGAAAAAGTCACAAACCGTAGTGAGAAGCCGCAAAATATTGCTAGGAACGTAAGTGGCCAAATTACGACACAAGGACAGTTGTTGAACTATTTCGTTATAACATTACAAAAACTGTAGAACGAGTTTTTGCATTTTGCACACTGCACACTCCCTAGACAAATTATTTGATTCGCCATTCGGAAATTATCTGCGGAGATTTACATTACAAGTTAATACTCAAGTGATTGTTGGGTAAAAGAGAAAACGTTCGAAAAAGACTAGTTGTCTTCCGGGTAGATAATGCTGAAAGGCATAACAGTAGGCTTAATGTTTTACAAATGGCACAACCTAGCCTACGGTGCTCTGTAAACGTAAAGTTCGACGATCACATTGAAACGTTGGTAGTCTAGTGCTGGAACATACTCCGCTAGAATTGAAGATGACAGAAGTTACTGGTGCAATCTTGTAGCCCCGGGAGCAAAAGTAGTTTCTCAAAAAAAAAAAAAAAAAAAAAAAAAAAAAAGAATGCAGTGAGCTAGGGATCAAGGTAAAATTTTTATTATTGTAAAACACAGCCCTAGAATCTGTTGCCGGGACTCCCTGCCGGCGTATACACTTGATTGCATATGGACACATTCTTACGCTTCCAGTCAGTATACAGTCGTGCACGAGTTATATTATTTCGGTATCAAAGATCGTAAACCTGGAAAAAAAACATGGCAATCGACCCTACAAACCTGAAAATTCATGTTTACCAAAATTAGCCAAACTTTTCGTTTTGCAAAAATTATTGTGTCAGGCGTCATTTTCTAGACCCTTTTAAGATTCTTAAGGTTTGCCTTTAGTCATGATACATTGTAACTGAATACTCTAATATCCTGGAACCTTACATTAACCACTTGAGAGGTGTTTGCTGTAAAACTGGTGGGTTGAATAAGTTGAAATTTGTTACTAAGACAACTCCTAACACTTGGATGCACATTCTTGGCTCAGTTTCATAAAGAGTTAAGTTCACTGTTGAGTTTGATTTGCTATGCAATATTCCCATGTAAATCAAAACTTTTCAATTCTCTTTAAACTTCATACCTTGGTTTCCGGTGTCAGGTTGATTACATGAAGTGCATTCGCATGTAAAACTTCCCTCGTTGTTAACACAATCCTCCGTGGCAGAACAATTGTGCAAGTTTCTTTCGCATTCATTGATGTCTACAGGAGATGTAATATAGAGGTCATGTAAGGGTAAAATTTTTATGACGACTTAGAAGTTATCCGCATATCCTCGGAAACTCATCAACAGATTCTTGACCATTCCTTTACTATCTTTGCCTATGATATGTCGAGTAACGTCTTCTAGGCACTGGAAAGAGGAATCAAACTTTCATCCTGTATCTCTTAAGAAACAGATTGAGAGTTTCCTGTATTATACTGAATTCTTGGCTTTTCTTCGTGTGTAATAATTACCAGATCGCTGCATATTACACTGAGTGGTGCCAATGAAGGAGACTTAATTTATAAAACTATAGTGTTACGACATATCTGACATACATATAGAAACAATTGGACATAGGAATTGCATTATTCTCACATCTGCAAGAGCCTTTTGATTCTTTAATTGATACATTTTCAGCCACCCCTGGCGTAAGTAAAAAGGTGACAGTAACACGTAGTCTGAAATCAAATTAGTGGCATTTTCTCTATAATTCAGTACAAACAAATTAAGTATTGTCTCAGGCTTTTGTTTCTTATTTAGCGAGTAATTTAGTCCCTTCAACAATGCCACCACCAAATAGCCGAAACTGTATTTCAATATATCGCCAACCACATTCTGTCACGATTGGTTTGATTGGCTAGATCTCTGGCCAAACGACTGATATTCAGATGTTTTGTTGCAAAAACAATTGGAATTAAATCAGTACTTGACACGAATGCTGCTAAAAATTATCACTAAAAATAATAATATTTGTGAGATAAAATTGATTTACATAAAACGACTTGTTATGAAATAGTACTCACTGTTGCGTAAAACGTACTTAATGTTTTTTTTTCTTAATAATTACTAGCCCTTTACCAAATCTAACGGCAAGTTGTACTTGATGTTTGTCATTTTGGAAGGAATGTTTAAAATACAATACTTTGAGTGATTGTATCACATTCGGGTGATAATTCCGATTGGCCTACTTTCATTCAGGTGTAGACCTTATGTATATGACGTCACAGATCAAAAAATGTGCCCTCCAATGGGGGCAAGCGCGTATCTTTGCAACTTACACCAGCTAATGCAGACGTGTGATTTGTATACCGGTGGGATACGCGCATAAGTCTACGACGTGCGCTTGCGAAAACTTCGTCAAGTGTGCACGGTGTTCTTTATTGTTTGTCTCTAAAATGACGTCGTTGACGTCAATGCATAAGGTCAATTCCGACTTAAGAAAAAATTGTGTTAATGCACTAACTACTGTGGCGACCGATTAAGGTTAATTTACAAATCATACACTAAAACATTGTGATACTTAAATATATCTATCTTACTTCAAGATGACGTGTACTCAACCACAACCCTTTGGCCATCATAAGCTTATCTTTTCGGAGACGTTTTTACACAAACTTCACAAAGCTTTGTATGGTATCCATATTACTTAATACCGGTAGCTCCAGTAATTTCTTTTCTTAAACGTAATAGGCTGCTAAAGTAGAAGATTCGCTGATTTGTGCACAAGTGGATCATTTCTTTCATAATCCAGAAACAGAAAATCAAAATTATTAACTTCAGTCATTCAATATCAGATGTAATTGAGGTAGATGCAGATGCTCAAGGAAATTATGTTTCCCTTATCTCCCCTATTTTCTGAGACCAACATTACACAGTGGAAATCAAATGAGTTATACGAGCATGAAAAAATGGGACTATTGGGACACTCAACAAAACAAAATAATAAGACGCTGTGTTTTCAGTTCAATATGTGATTGATGCAAAAATGAAACTTTCTCCTTTTTTTTTTTAGCTAACTCCATAAAAAGTGCACTGAGCAAAGTCAACAATCATTTGACTTTAAGTGGTTCTACAGTAAAGATAAACTTACCGAAACAAGGTCCAAGTAAACTTTTCAGTTCAAAACCCGTAGAACACGCACAGTGAGAAACATTGGCACTAGTTGCTACACAAGTTATTTCACCAGTACCGGTGCCCTCACATGGGTTCGGATTACACGGGTCGTTTCTGCCAAAACCCAAAACTGTGGAACAACATTTCAAGTCACGTTATGATATTTCTTGTCTTTTCGTTTACTTACTTCCTACATTACTTTGTTTTCACAATTCATACTTTAATCATGCCTGTGTGTGTGCACCCGCGGTGTGTGAGCGATCCTGTGGCTATGGGTGCACTCAGCAACATGTCCTTAACAGGACACGGTACAGCCGGCGAGAGCTCCGCTCTCGCACGTCTTTCCTAGCTCACGAGGAGCTCGAAACTGGCGTAGCTGCCCGAAAATTCCGTCGCTGCAATGAGAAGTCTCGCGCGGCTGCACGTGCCTGCCTTGGCAAGCAGCCCGCCCTCCAGACAGTACGTCTGCTGGGTTAGTTGGAGGTCAGCCAGGCTAATGGGGGAAATCCCGCGAATTCCTTACCGGTACATTTCCCGCGTACCTCTAAGGAAGCGAGGGTGAGTATGGGTGTGTGTGTGGGTGTGTGTGTGTGTGGGTGTGTATGCAGGGCCTCAACCAACCCAACCCTGAAGACAGTGTGGAATTGGGGTATGGTCATCTGCGGCATAGTTCATCCTCAATTCATTGTAAACAATACCTTTAATATTTTCAAATTAAGGATAAACGTTCATAAGCAAAGCCCATGCAACTTTATAAAACAGATAAAAAAAGATGAGTGTGTGCAGTATAAGCAGAGTAACAGAATTTGGAAAACCTACATATCTGGTATTACTGCTAAGCTTATCATTCAAAAATGCTATTTTACCTACACGCCGATAAAATGTTCAGCAATAAAATTGACTCAAAAGGAGAAAAAAAACCTGTTACTGATAATCGAAAAGTCACGGTCTTGTCTTGTGTTAGTTCCAACCAACCTCGATTCTCGAAAGTTAATTATCACATCATAAGTGAGTACTGGCGCATTTCCGTTTTGGTAAGACATAAAGAGCATGAAATGTTGTTTTGAATAGATCTTTTTCATTGACTTTTTTACCCACGAATAGCTGTAGAGCGCCAAGTATTTGATTAGCAGCTTTTCACATTACAAAACAAATATTCCTTGATAAGATTAGGCAGAAATAAAATAATCATTGCTGCGAAAAGTGGTAGAATATTGCAAGTAGTGACCCACTTCACTCCCTTGGAGTGAAATAATCATACTCTAGCAAGTAAACTATCTTCACGAAGCAATAGTCTGGTTCCAAAGGATGTCACTGTTGTTCACCTCTTTAGAATCTTCTGGAAGGCTAAGCTGCCAAAGCCATTTATGATATAGTACATATAATGAAGGAGTAGAGCCATCTTGGCATTGTCACCGACGCAAAGTAACAAACGGGATTGTATGCTCTGTAAACTCGGCAGACTTCGGCACCTTTAGATTAAGTGAAGTAGTTTTGGCAGGCTTTCTAGTTTAAAACATTCGAAAAACATAGTCGTATACGGGTAACCTTTGCTAAAAGGTATAACATAAAGTGTTCATACTGTGCATTTATTTCAACGTATAGCATTTCATTTTAAGTGAAACGTTTGGTCGCACCGAAACATTATCACCGTTGTGCTTTTGGTACTTCGCTAAAATGAATGATGTTAGGAGTTACTAGTGTATTCGTCGAACTTACGAAGGAAAAATAATTTTCAAGCAGCAAAACTTATTCCATAAGCTCATGTTGAGAGTAAAATCTTGGGACTGTATGATCATAGAAACGCAAATATGTGTACAATATGCCTGAATCATAGTTCCGCGTGATGTCGGCCAGACGGTAAACAGTCGCCGACTTGCACCAGGAAAGGCTTGTAAACTTAAATTTGCTTGTTATTCGAGACACTCCGAAGACGTAACTCTTGCCATGATACTTGGGCTTTACGGCGCCAATAAAGTCTGTATTGAGGTTTTTCACGTGACGTCTTACTCTCTGCGGTTTAATCTGTGCCGCCATCTGGAACGCCAAACTTATTGCACGCGCCACAAGTACTCTGTGTGCATGAAGTATAGTTAAAAGCGTAAAATGTTTTCTTACCTTTTTTTCAAAGAAGAGGTTTTACGACATGCACAAACCTTTTTGATGTAAACATAACTAAGACATATAGCCTAAATTCCCATCAAAACCCATCAGATATTGACATTCTACAAGAGAATTACCGTTTTCACAATCATATTGCGCATAAAACACGAGCTACATAGGCAAATTTGTGACGGGCAAAAAAGGACCGACCATTACGAAATACTGTGTGTGTTATGTTATTCTTGTTTGTTTATATTCATTACAAGGGTCAGTTGCAATTTTGGCTTGCCCTGAAAGGTTACGTTTGGTTCTATTGACATCTTTTAAAGTCCCAATACGACTTCGTATACGAATTTGGATAAGAGAAATGAGTGGTGCTTAAGGTAACTTAAACCCAAACATAACCATAGAAATGATTTGTTGGAGAAAAAAGACATTTACGAAAGTGATAGGTTGTTTCAAACAAATCGTGGTAGTAAATGTAACGGCTGTTTCAATAGGTACGAGGTTCATCACGGTGGGAAGTTCTAGATCATTATGAATATTCATTACTCAGCTGCTTCGAGATCACATCATGTCGATGATTGTCCAGCACAATGCAGCCTACTGTATAAGCACTCGCTTACCGTATTTACATTTTGCAGTCATCAACGACGAATGCTAGGCTACGATGTGCTCGATGCACGAAGTATGTAGCTATAGGGCGGTAACACACAAGCGTTCAACTTGCGTGATATTGGCGGTCGGACTGCGGCTCTGCGTGTTTGTATGGCCTGCCTGTATTTTGCCTCGCTGTGCCAGGCGTGACGTTATCTTGCCTAGGATTTCAGGTGGGGTTTTCCTCCTTTTTCATGTTTGTTGTGCAGGAATTTTGTTGGCGTGGGTAAGTATTCCTAACTACAATTCAATTCTAACCCTCCCCTTACTGAGTTTAGTCCTAGGCTGTTTGTGTAGTCCAGCCGTCGAATATACAAGCAGATGCTTTGAACTGTCTACGTGCGTACATTTCACTACAGTTGAGCATGTAGCAAGGCACCTATAGTTGTTTATTCATATGTAATCATAAACAAAAAGACTTTCATTGGTTCGTACTTCTGACTAATAGGTTTATTAGGAGGAGAGAACTCGAATTTCAGTTGGCAATCCGAATTCAACATCTGCATTTTGGACAAAGATTACACCCGAAAGAAGCTAAGACTGTTCTTCTAGGTATGTTAGAACCTCTTAAACTGTTACCAAATTCATATATCTGGCTTTCGTGATGTGATGATGTTTGGCGGTTTAAGAATTTCTTTATACAAAGTCGTGCCGGGACTTTAAGATGTCTACATTAAAACATTAAACACCAAACTAGAAACTAGTTGGCAAGTAGTTAACAGATAAGTCATAAAGGATTTACAGGAGAAATACAGACAATGTGCAACAAACAACATCATAGTTCTTGCATATCTAGTAAGAAATCTCAGAAATAGTGGGACCTTGGAAAGGTTTACTTTGAGAATGGTAAAAGACATTCAAGTTAGTCCATCGGATTCTTCATCAAGGTATCGAAATCTTTCATTGTTGAGTAACACAAGCGTTTTGGATACATTTTCCTATACCTTTGCCTGAACTGTTAGTTAAGAATTTATTTCCCAAATGTGTACGTGTTGCTTACATGTGCCAGGTTTAAATTTGTTGTAACGATCATTTAGAAAACATATTCTCTCCTAATATCTATTTAGGATTGAACACCGGAAATAAAGTTTGCACTTCGCAACCTAGTATAGGATTAGGGAGTCCAATATTTCCTCTGACGAATTTCAGAGATATATTGATCTTTTCCTACTTTTATTTATTGGAAGTCAAAATAAAGCTGCAAGCCCTGTGATTTGCCTTGACGATCACGAAACTTGCCCCATCATCAAGAAAGCATTCTCCGAAAAGAAAGTTCAGAAGCTTTCACCATACTTTGTGTTGAATAGTTGAATAGTTGAATATCTCAGGTGTAGTCAACCAACAAGAAAGCTTCATTTAGCTAACCTTTGGTGTATGGTATGTTTTATAGTGGTCCTCCGATGACGGCACATATAAAAATTTCAAAAACAAAGTCAGCCATACTGTACATCAAACTGATTGGTGAACATACGTCTACACTTTGTGTACTGTTAGATTTTAATGTTCAGTTGTTTGTCGGTGACTGTGGTGTATTCTTAATCATTGTCTGAAATCTATGGCGTAGACAAACCTGAGTTAGAGGAAACTCTAGCGTCAACAGATGTTGTAGTTTCCTCTCCTCCTGTTGTCACTTTGCCTAAAACTGCTGAAGCTTCACGAATAACGGTGGTTTCGACGTTTCCAGTCGTAACCTGCCCACCGGTCGTTACCACTTCATTATAAGGCGTTACCTCCACTCGAGTTGTTTCCTCCTCCCTATTAGTTACCTGTACTTGTGTTGTTACTCCTCCGTCTACCGTTGTTTGTATACCAGGCGTGGTTGAAATTAAACTTTCTAACAAGAGAAGAAACATATGTTCAATATTCCCATACGAAATTGTGTACAATCTAAAAAGGGAACCACCAAAAATGTCTACAAACTGTTCTGACCTCTTTTGTAGAAATTAAACTTTCTACCAAGAGGAGAAACATATGTTCAATATTCCCATACGAAATTGTGTAGAATCTAAAAAGGGAACCACCAAAAATATCTACAAATTGTTCTGACCTCTTTTGTAGAAATCTCAAATCCGCAAGGACTGGATGAGCTCAGAGTGGTTTTTTTTTGTGATTTTTTTTATTTTTTTTTCTATATTAACAGGACAATAAAAGCATGTGGGACAATTTCAATGCTTACTTGTGTTGACTGTTATAAGTTATACCTGTTAAACTCAAGGGACATTTTAGAATCCGTACTCTAAATATTTTTGTCACTTTAAACACTCCACATATTAACATCAGACTTCAAAACTGAAAAAAAGTTTCCACAAGACTAAATAAAAGTTTAGTCAATTTGAAAACGTATTGAAGAACTGGATAAAGAATGACTAAAGCAGGGTCGCTCTACTTTGAAATGTAAATAAAAGTTTGTGAAGTTAATTCTTTGAGTGATCCTATTTGAACTTCTGTTGTAAAAAATGGCTGTTTCCACAATTATATAGAAGTATATAGGTACCAAATTCGGTGATTTACAACTCAGAAAACACAGTATAACAATATAATTCAATTATTTGAAATGGTAAAATTTCATCCATTTCACATAAACATCAGGTGACATATTGTTCAGTGGATCCGCAAGCATGGATTATGTAACATGGCTAAATGTTGATGTCTTGAATAATTTATGAACACCTAGTCAATGAAAGGTTAGCAGCCAGATGATAAAACCCATAGATACATATTTTCATACTGATAATAAAAGACTGCAAGTGCTAGATGTGGCGTTGCAAAAGCTGTCACATTTGATTTTATCAGATCAGTCAAGCAAGCATAAGTTGACAAATGTGTAAATTGGTAAATGACATCACTGTTACCCTACCGCTGACAAGTAAATAATGTCTAACAACAAATTGGGCGGTTTGTAACCTTTGATCGCTGTCAGCATATGCTTAAGTTTTCATGTTCGGTCATTTACCAACCAAGGTCGAATTTACTAAGTGGCGTAGCCAGAACTTCTCTGTTAGGTGGGCAAGACTTTTCTCAAGGGGCGCAACCAAAATAAGCTTTTTATGCACTTATGGTACTGAAGCCTGGTGCAGCGTGCAGCAGCACGAAAATTGTACATGACTATGGTACTATATGTTAATTTTATATTCATCGACTTGAAAAGGGAAACGAGTTGTCGCAATGAAAATGGTTGAAGAAAATCGATAAAAAGAAAATACCTAAAACGTTTTTGTATGAGTTAAACATTTCGATGGTTGGAGCATCGTGAAATCTTGATTCGAGATTGGATGGCAGTTAAAAAGAAAAACATGTTTATTTAGAGAAAACGCGTTTGCCTTTCCAGTAATTACAAACATGGCTTTCATAACTTATAGATGAATCCACTTTATCCTACGCCGGGCATAAAATTACAAGGCAAGGGTCAGATTTATCAAAGTTTGTATGTAATGTAAATGTCGTAGATTATTTTTGTATGTCAGAGACAACTGTTTCCATTTTCTTTCTTGAAACACATCGCTTGAAATTATTTAGACGGCAAGAACGTGTTACAAAAAAATGTAAGGGGTAGTGACCCCTGAACCCAACCCCTGTGGCTACACCACTGTCAGAGATGATGTTACTTGATGATGTTACTTTTGTAAGTCTAAGAATTTCGAGCAACGATGTTAAAAAGAATAGTGATTACCGATCATGCTCTGAGTTTTCTGTTGTTTATAAACGTGTCATAATATTGTGTTGGGGAACACACAGTACTGTTTGAAATGTTTACAAACCTGTACACGTAACACCATTTCCAGTAAACCCTTGGTTACAAGTGCAAGTGAAACTGCCGACAGTATTTGTACATATGGCGTCAGGTGAACAGTTGTCAGTGCCCTCGTTACATTCATCAACATCTAGTTAAAAAATAAGCAATAAAAATTTTTTTGGCAAAATCAGAGGAGTCCTTTTATCACACAAAGTAATTGAACTAGATTAAGTGGATCACATTTACATTCATTACATCATGTGTACATTTCAACTTTTGTTTTCTACTTTAAACTTTTAAGTTCCAAAGAAATATGTGGTTTAGTTACAGGGTATTATAAATACAAGATGATTCCACTTTTATAACACCTGTTGCATTTTGATCACTTTCTATGGGACTTTTCTATGCACGAAATAGGGTCACGTTGATGGAAAGATGTGTTAACCAAAAACAAAAAATGAAATATACTTCTCGATAATGTAGATGCTCTTGAATAATTTCACATATCCTCTTTTCCATAAATCCACCTTAATCTTCTCCCTACTCATGACTTATTTCTTTTTTTGCTTTTCCTATTACCTCAGTGATGTCTGTTACCAGAGCAAGTCAATGAATGTCCTAACAGAAAACATTGTCTTAACTTAACATTCATTGCTCCAAATAGGGTAGTGAACATCAGCCAAACAACAAAATAAATAAAATGAAAACAAAAATGTAAGATGTTAACGAGTCATATTGTCCAGAACGCTGGTATGTCTTCAATGTTATGTTGTTGAGAATCTCAGTTGGTTGATTCAGATTACGTTATTATCGTTGAGTGTAATGCAAGTATAGTTTTGGTTTGGTTAAAACTACTTCCACCTACTAAAAAAAGGCAAACACAAAAACAAAAGCAAAAAAAAAAAAAAGACAAGACAAAAACAAAGTCAGCCATACTGTACATCAAATTGATTGGCGGAACATACATGCACACTTTGTGTACTATTAGATTTTAATGTTCAGTTGTTTGTCGGTGACTGTGGTGTATTCTTAATCATTGTCTAAAATCTATGGTGTAGACAAACCTGAGTTAGAGGAAACTCTAGCGTCAACAGATGTTGTAGTTTCCTCTCCTCCTGTTGTCACTTTGCCTAAAACTGCTGAAGCTTCACGAATAACGGTGGTTTCGACGTTTCCAGCCGTAACCTGCCGACCGGTCGTTACCACATCATTATAAGTCGTTACCTCCACTCGAGTTGTTTCCTCCTCCCTAGTAGTTACCTGTACTTGTGTTGTTGCTCCTCCGTCTACCGTTGTTTGTATACCAGGCGTGGTTGAAATTAAACTTTCTAACAAGAGAAGAAAAATATGTTTAATATTCCCATACGAAATTGTGTAGAATCTAAAAAGAGAACCACCAAAAATGTGTACAAATTTCTCTGTAAATTTACAAGCGAATTATTATTGCTGCAATAGATACACAATTTTTCTGACCTCTTTTGTAGAAATCTTAAATCTGCAAGGACTGGATGGGCTCAGAGTGGGGTTTTTTGTGATTTTTTTTATTTTTTCTTTATTAACAGGACAATAAAAGCATGTGGGACAATTTCAATGCTTACTTGTGTTATCTGTTATAAGTTATACCTGTTAAACTCAAGGGACATTTTAGAATCCGTACTCTAAATATTTTCGTCACTTTAAACACTCCACATATTAACATCAGACTTCAAAACTGAAAAAAAGTTTCCACAAGACTAAATAAAAGTTTAGTCAATTTGAAAACGTATTGAAGAACTGGATAAAGAATGACTAAAGCAGGGTCGCTCTAC
>JAIZAY010001508.1:0-14605 GCA_029531755.1 Holothuria leucospilota | reverse complement strand
AAATATTCCTATACACCATGTTAATTTCACAACGAAAACCAAAAGCAGGTAATGTTGAGTTGTTTTCCAAACAACGGACCTCGTCCAATTATTTTCTCTTAAGTTCTCAGTATTGTTGTTACTGCATAGACATATGTTGGCACTTTCCTGAAGAAGCTAAAATATGTCATGTTTCGCCTGCCCAAGCCATCCAATTTCTTAGAAGTATATTTGAATGGAAATGTACTCTGGACGAAATGAAATCTTATTTTCTGTTGCCTAAAAGTTCTTTTTCAAAGGGTAGTCTAAATATAAACTTCTTTAAAATAATATGGTTGTTAAATCTTTCCACAAAGCAACACTGACTTTCTGAATTTTCACACTTCATAGACCACAAAGTGGCGTAGTACTATAAAAGTATGAACAATCTCCTTCGAGAAGAAAACAGTTTGAGTCTTTAAGTCTGGAACAAAGCCGACCAAAAAAGAGTTTGATCTAAAAAACATGAATCATTATTAGAAGATAATTTTGCGGTGTGTTTCACAATGTTCCAAACTTCAAAATGGCAGGCATCCGCAACTTTCAAACACAAGGTTCTCAGGAGTTTACCTTCGACCGACGTAACAAGTGCTATCACCCAGAAATTATTATAAAAGTAGGACGTTATTCGGGAAAGGATTCAACAAAAGGAAAACCAATAGAATGCCATATGCAACTTGGTTGCCATTGTCCTCCGAACAGAACATGTCAATATTTTAGTGAGAGTGTGCCTGTGTATAGTGTACGTCACACATCACGGCTTGGGTCGAAATCCCTCCCTTTATGCTCTACAGATTTGGTTTTTCGACCAACATTGCCAACGCGAGATGTGGTTATCGTGTTCACAATTCTACAACGCCGAAGAAATGTAAGATGATAGGCTATGTTAATATATATATATAAATATATATATATATATATATATATATATATATATATATTTTTAGAATATATATATATTATAATATATATATAATATATATATATAAGGTACAAAGTTAATCTGCGTAGCACTTATGAACCACCCCAGGATATCTGGTGACGCAATTGCGATTTCCGTTTCTTCACAAGACGTTTGACGGGCCAGGACGAGCATTTGTTCGGACGAACCAGGATTTCGCTAAAGTTTCCAAGCAGATTATTTCTTTCTATTTGACACACACAGGCACAGTATCCATGGGCGTCCAGGATGGGGGGGGGCGAAGGGGGGGCCACTTGCCCCCCTCACCCCGACCCCACTGGAAAATCAAACAAACACTTGAGAGAAAAATACGCCAAGAAAAAATAAAGAACAACAAAAATGATTGCGAACAAAAAGAGTAGAAAACCTATAAACTTTGAAACATTTCTTAACATAGTTACAAGTCTTATCACAGTGGTGAATTTCTACTCTCACAAAAAACAGGAATTAAATTACTGATATAAAATAACTATGTAAGGAAACTCAAACCCGACGGTCAAGCGCCCCCCAGCAGCCCCCCGAGCATATTGTTGCGTATTGTTTTTTAAAGGTTATTTTTCATATATTACACGATATTCTGCTCTATGTTTCCCCCTGCTGAATAGTTAGCGGTAAAAAAGGCCTGGGAATCAGGTCATTTCCAGCGATCTGGAGAAAGCATTATTGGGCCAAAATTTTGAGTATAACTTGCGCATCCGCCCCCAAAGTTCCATGGTGGCGCGGAGCGCTGAAAGTCTGCCTCTGCGCTTCTCCCACCCCCCCCCCCCCATGACACATATTCCTGGCTATGCCTTTGTTCAACACTGTGTTGAAAAAGTCAGCATCTAACACTTCTTGTTTCTGGGAGTTAAAATATTGTACCATGGAAAAAGATTGGGCCCCTAAAAAAATTGTTGCCCACCTTGAGAGAATTTTTTTAACTGCGGACGCACCTCGCAATGCCAGTATCCACAAAGGAAACGTGCTCTACATGAATGCCCTGAAACGCACATTACACGTGAATTGATAGAGGCCTCTGCCTTGCCCCACCAAACCACTAGACAACATACACCCACCAGACGTATCCCGTTGGTCCTATCCTTTCACCCATCTGTAAACCCCCACATTGTATCGTACCTCACGTTCAGACCATGTGGCGAACAGAGGTTCCAAGTTTGCATTGATTGTAGGCCCCCCCCCCCCCCCCCCGGTTTTCGGCAGCTAGGCGAGTCATGATATCGGAAACCCTCGACCACGAGATGGCCGCCCCTGCGAAAACCATCAAGTCACGGATCGAGCATGTTGACGGGTGTGATTGAAGTGGGTGGCTACCGGGAACCCTGGGAGGTTCTGTTTGAATTGATCTTCACAGGTGCTCGGTGAACTCTGTCCAGCAAGGCACGACGTTTGTTTCTCCCACGTACAGTATATTCGCCTGAGCACACGCTGTTTACATAACGAGAAACGTGAATACAACATTGGCTGAAACAGCTACGAGGTTAAAATGCTGATGAACGTTTAAACCGGTTGTTGTTGGGACCCTACAATTGGGAAAGATTTTGTCTATTGTCAGAAACCTGAACCACCCGGGCAAGTATTGCATCTCCCACGGTTGCAAAGGAAAAGTTCCTGGGCTGTGTCAGGCACTACGCCTTGAGGTTGAGAGGCACGGACCAAGTGCTTAGATATGTTCTTTTCAATTCTGAATGCCGTGATGGGGGGATCAGGGAAACTGTCACCTGTGGATGGGTCATGACGGAGGGTCTCTACATTCCTGTAAATGGCACGTGCAATGGGAGTTACAGATGAGCGCCGACCAACGGAATACGTCTGGTGGGTGTGTGGTCAGCTTTGGGGCAAGGGCAGGGGAGCTACCAATTACTTGTATGCGGTTCAGTACATTAAAGAACACTCTTCGTGGATACTGGCTTGTTCAAAGAATGGAATTATGATCTGCTTGGAAACTTTAACGAAACACTCACTCGGTCGGTCGGGGGCGACGAACAAGAAGATCCGGCAACTGCGATCACCACGTGAAAAAGTAGTGAACGGTTAAGAAAAATGGACTAATTGGTTACACAAGATTCTGGGTTGTGGTTGGCTAAGAGGTACCTATGGGGTGTGCTGTGAGAGGTCAGGTGGGTTTAAAAGAGAGAATTAGGACGTGGGATTTTACGGTCGTAGATGGTATAATTTCACATGTGGTCTAAAAAGAACCAATACTGAGAAGTCTGGAAAATAAAGGTTGCAAGTATGAATTTCCCAAAAAACGGTTTTAAAAGAAGGTTTCACAGCAAAAGCTAATGAACCAATCTCCAAAGATCCTCGGGCGATCTCCGGGTCCCACTGCTAACTCTAAAACAATGTCGTCAGATATACCATTTATTAAAAGTATAGGTTTTAGGTCCCTGTGAAACAAGAGAGAACATACTGTATCGGCCTACAAAGTGAGTCCCCATTGGTGAGGCAGGCCACAGAACTCGGTCCCACAATTTTGTACCCCACTACGCGCACACCTCCTTATAGATAAGCACGAAAACAAAAAAACGGCTATTGAACTGGAAGCAATTTTATGTGAGGACCAGTTCTGTCTGTGGTGGCAGGGATGTTAGGGTGTCGACGTTGATCAAGGTAATGGAGTATGGCTGCTAAAGTAGCGTGATGGGAGAGGCTTGTGACATCCATGGTGAGAAAGCACTTTCACTGGGATTCTCAGGGAATTAAAAATTTTGACGTAAGGAAGTGTAGAGTATCCTGGATAAGGGAAGGTAGGGTTGAAACTGACGGGGAAAGTACAGAGTCTACAATTTCCATAAATCCATAAAGTTTACAATTGAATCTTTTACTAGGAAAATTCCATTTCTCTATGTTCTTGTTATGATTAAGAAAGGTGGATTACTTCACTTTTATAGTTTCATCCTCGTCACACTAAGGAGTCAATTATTTATGGTAAATTGCGAACTTATCGCCGTATCTGCTCATGTGACCACCTGTCCATTCGTAAGGCCACTGAACTCCTTAGTTTCTTCCTTGACAGGATAGGTTTGCTTATCCCTACCTGCTTATTGAAAGATCACCTCAAGAACGGGAACCTCTCCTTGAAAAGACATAGCGCTTATTGCATACATGAGAAAGTAGGCCCCAACGGTTCTGCTTCTTGTGGTCACTTATCACAGGTCTTAGCCGCCGCTCATACGTGCAAGGTCAAAAAGGTCATTGGGTCATTAAAAAAGCCAAGGTTGTCTTAGATTGTCCTTGTGTGATGGACACCTTCGACACCCTCACCTAACTTACCTCCACCACCCCTCCAAACGTTCATTCTGAGTTCCTAGATGTTTTAATTGGACTCTAACAAATGTGGTTTATCTCTTGTACTGTGTTATACACGTCCAAAGGACGACTCATATTGATGAAAAACGCCTTTAACCAGATATATTAGACTACCGGGGGGGTTTAATAGCACCAGCACAAAAAACCAGAGCAATACGTATTGAAAAAGTCCAGGCTTCCCAGTTGCTGAGAATTGTATAAAACTTTCCCACAATCACCAGATATATGACCCTGAAATGTTATTGAAACGTCAATGGCAAGTTTAAAAACACCGAGGAAAGGATCAAGCAAGAGTTGAAAACACATCATATACGACTCAATACCCACATTACCGGGAATAATAGGGCCCTTTTCTTTTAAATGAGCAGTCAAAGCCAGTCACACCAGGTAGGCTACTACCATAAGGTCTATGCTGCCATTGTTTAATAGTAAAACTGAAGAAGAAGCAGTAGTAACGCTTGAAAATATTTTGTACGTGGTTCACAGCCATTGAATTCTTAGTGGGAAATGAAAAGTATTTTTCCTTTTTTTTGCTTCACAGGCTTTTTGTTATATATATATATATATAATTAGTATATATATATATATATATATATATATATATAGATTATATATTGTTGTATATTATATTATATAATCTTATATAGATAGACGTACATATATATGGTATATGATTTGCTTAGTGTAGATCTAAATGCGATATCACATCGCCTACCATTTGATTGATGTCGCACGCATCTTCGCGTGCAGTAAGCAGTGAATGACATTCTGGTGATTGTGTTTTTTAACCGGACATCCAGACGAGATACCTACTTAAGTGTATACTACAGAGTAAAGTTGTACCAATCAGTAACCCATAATGTAAGACGTTTTTACTCAGTGAGTGTCGAACCCCCCCCCCTGTATGGCGTCTTAACACTAGGGTGGCATTCTAAAACACCACTGATATGCATGCTTATTCAGGTTTCAATAGTTTTCCTCCTTTTCAACCTTCCAAAGAAATCTATTGCACGTAGTCAGTTCATTCGTTCTAAGTCGCTACATGCTCATCTAACGATTTTTTTCCCACTCTGTATGTAAACTATAACGATAAATGTGCGATCTTATTGAGGAGTATCAAATATGAGAGCTACTCCTCTATTTAGGTTAAAACACTGCCAGGACCCTCGGGAGGCTTTCCTCTATCAAAACTAGCCAAAAGGTGTATCATTGACCAGGAGAGTTGTTATTTTGAGAATAGGAGATTGTTCCGGAAAGTTTAATTTATAATGCTGTGAGATAAATACGCTTACAGAGCCACTATAAACTGAATACCGAGGAGAATCTAGTTAAATGATAACAGCTACTTATTATCCGTTTGATGGAGGGAAATTCTTTCTGTGTTTACTTCACGTTCGCCTTCAAATGCTGACATCGATATTGTTAAACAAAACATGCATTCGGTAGTCTAGTAATCCTATCACAATTGGCGTTTTACTCTGGACAATGCTTTGATGAGCAGGTTTACGCCGCCACCAAATTCAGGGGCAGGGTGCTACAGAACTCGAATACCGGGACTGTTTCACATTTGAAATAAACCAATGAGGTCTGCCCCCTTTCCTAAAAGAAAGAAAACGTCATGCAAATGAGCTGCAGAGGCCAGAAGTCTAAATTTTTTAGCAACAATTTGGAAAGTTTCCTGAAGCTTCCTGAAATAACCAGGTATTACCAATTAGATTCAGATTGTTACATAAACCCTTAACTGGTATACTCTGATCCGCGGACACCGAGCGGTCCCAAAGATGCAATAATTTTTAACTTTTCCAGCGACTGGTCAATGCTAGTGTGCAAGGTAGCCGATCCCAAACCCCCAGTAGTTTACTGCTGATTTTAGCAGGACGGACAAATCCCCTTTGTTTGAATTAACGTAATGTCCAGTGTAAGCCTTATAGAAATGCCAACGAAGGATACAAGAGACCAGGATTACTGTGTGAACCTTGGCGGATGTGTAAACTTCACTTCAAAGCGAACAATCTCCTTCCCAAATCACAAAACGTCCCTTGGGGTTTTGACGATGTTTACACCAAAATAAGTCAATGAAAGCTTGCTTACATTACAAAGAAGAGAAGACATCGACAATAGAATTCCTCTATTAGTCCCTGTACTACGATCCTAACAAACTATGATTCCAACATTTAGTAAAACAGACCAATCAAATGAGCCTGCATGACAGTCAAAACAGACTCACGTTATATTCAACCCCTGTTCAAGACTTTAGACAGGTATCAAATCTGCGTAACTTGTGTTTCACAAGCTGTATAGATATATATGTATATATAAACCAAATATATATATATATATATATATATATATAGGTTGAAGGTGTAAATAGTATAAGTTTCGATCTAAATCATACGTTCAAAGTTGACATACATATTCTAAATCCGACCTACCATCCTCGACTAATATAGTTTTATATATATATATATCTATATATATATATACTATATAATATAACTATATATATATATATATAAATATATATTGAGTCGAAATTAAACGCCTATATTAAACAGGTCGTGTAAAGTCCTTAGGCCATTTTACCTCTCACCAAAGCACTGGCCCTTATACCGAAAGAGGACTTCAATATAATTGAATGGGAAACTTAGCTTCTAGGCAAGATTCACACCAGCGACCTTCGATATTATATATATAATATATACTCATATATATATATATACTATATATATATATATATATATATATATAATATAGATATATAATATATAATATATATATATATTAGCATAGACCTTATCACAGAAGGAAAGGTTCACAGAAAAATACCAGAGACGGAAAATTGAGCCGCACCAGAGGGTTTTGAACCCCGCTATCACTCCGCTTTCCGGTCAGAGGTGTCTGTAATGACCACTACACCAGTTATGGCTCGTGATTCACAGAAGTGACAAAACAAGGCTTACCCAAATACCTCGGCGTGATTCAATTTCTCTCTTCCTTGTTACCATGTTAGTCCCGCAAGCGGGAATGAATAATCAGTCAGGTCGGAGGTTGGTAGATCGAATTTGTAGCATGTAGGTCGAAAGTGTAAATAGTTAATACATTCGATCTTGAATTTCTCATTTACCAATCCAAGGATAGAACAAAAGCCTGATAGGCCCTCATATATATATATATATTATATATATATTTGCCTAAATTTGGGATTAAGGGGAAATAATCGTATGAAAAAAAACCCTTCGCCTATAAGGTGGGAAAATCGTCTATAAGGGGAAAAAATTCCAGGTCGACTTTAACGAAACTAAAAACCCCCCCCCCCCCCCCACCCCCCCCCCCCACGCTTTTTCTATAGAGAATACGTAAAACGGATGGTAAAGAGGCCTTTTCAACACTTACATAATTCTATATGCATTACTTTCAAGATGTTGACCAATTTACGTACACGTATCTGTTAAACACGTACAAATTGGTGGGCCATTGAAATAACGTTGACATGTAATATCTGTTTTTCAAAATTCTACCCAAATGGCGAAAATATAATATTAGTGTATTTTATTAGTTTTTTTTCGCCTCTTTTCGAAAAAAAAAAACAAAAAAAGGGCGTCTAGCGCCCTCTAAAAAATTTTGTCCCCGCTGACCGTGGGTTTTAGCGTCGTTATATATATATATAGTAGGTTTATTATAGTGGATAGGGGGGTAGGTAGGTAGTATGTATAGTATAGTAATTATGACCGGGTGGGGGGTGGGGGGTGGGGGGGGGTTGATGCGCTGTGGGGGTGCTTATAAAAAAAAGCCCGACCATCATAGATGGGGGGGGGTCCCACCATACATTCCTGTTAGGAAGTATGTGGGAATTTGCACAATTTCCTGTAGGAAGTTGCAAACAAACTTCCTACCAGGAATAATGTGGGATAATATTGACCCACATGAGAGCTTTCCCAACATGTAGAATAGTTGTTTTTCCCCACATGAGAAGTCAACTTCCCCACATGTGTGAAAGTGAATTCACCATACAGGAAGTTAAATTCCCATCATGTGAAAAATTCAGTTTCCCACACCCATATAGGAACGACAAACTTCCACCAATATGGGAAGTCAAATTTCCCATATGGGAAATGTCACACAAAAGTGGATATGTTAGTTGTTGCAGTCGAACAGCTATCTGAAGGAAGTCTATTGTGATTGGTTATTCAAAAAGCCTTTTGTACAAACAAAGGCCTTTTCAAATTGGGTTCTCTGTGTTGGTAACATGACACAGTGTAGGGGGAGCTGTAATAGTAAAGCATGTAGGCTATACCTGGAAACACTGCGTTGTGTACAATGATCAGGCATTTAGTGTACAGACAAGCAGTAGAGAGCAGGTTGCTGTCACAGTTGTGCGTGAAGTCAGTGGTGGACTATAGTGTTTAGTGCATGATGTTTAGCTGTAGGTAGTGACGTATGTTATTATGCACACAGTGCTATTCTTCTTGAGCTCAAATTGCTACTGTGGAGTAGCCCTTATAGCATCATGGCTGTCTTATTGAAAATATCCCTGGAATAAGGATGGAGCCTATAAAAGGAACCACTCATCTGTAAACACTGTGTGGCCTCAGCCTAGTTACAATTTTAGCGAAGACATGCGATAGGTACTTGCTAACCAATCTGAGAAGGGGACATATGCCCCATGCGTAGTGGGCCATAATTTCGGAAAACATTTAGCTTAAAGGATGCAAACACTCAAACCAGTTGCTGGGATTTTTGTCTTTATTGCATCTGGCTTTCGCACAGATTTGCATGCCACCTATAGAACTGTCACTAACATTGTGTTACTTAGTAAAAAAACAGCATGGGTTGTCACAAGTTCCCAGGGGCAAGGACTTACAAGGTGAAATTACATTTTAAATCAGGCATAATTTTTCTTTTGGATATCACTCCCCGTAAAGTCACAGCGAAACATTTTACTCTGACTGTAAAATGCAAATTTTATACATTACGAGGGCCCTCCCGAAGGATGATGAATGAAAAATGATGATGAATGCTTGAGCAAAGGCCACATATCCCCCATTCTATAATGGAAGAACCCGATATGGAAAGGATAACCAACATGCGGGATTTATGTGGGAATTTTTTCCGACATGCCCCAAAACCCACATAAATCCCACATGCTGATTTCGCATTTTATAGGTTATAATATAGTGCGGGATTTTTCATACACACAGGTGTGATATATATGGTCAGCAAACTGGTTTGACGTTACCCGACTTTTTCGTGCTATATTTATATAGAATTGTAAATATACTAGGATATATATATATAGTATATAGTATATATATATATATATTATATATATATAATATATCAGAAGGCTACGAGAGGCACCCGTATAAGATATATACAAATATCTTGAATTTGATACGTCGAACCAACACTACTCATTAACAGTTACCGTAGTCCCGCACAAGAGGACCTTAGGGCCCCCACATTACCATCCCTACACATACGGGCACCCCTTGCCCTAACATCGAACGCAGGATACCTTACATAATTATATACTTAAGCGGCGACCTTCGAACTAAGCTCCCGCAGTCACTCTGACCTACGTATTCTGGGTTGCATTGGACCTTCCTTCATACTAGCGGTCAGCTAAGTATATCTTATGCCATTTGCAAAACTGGGCTGTACCGCCTGCGCATCTTCAAAAAAATTTTAGCTTGTCTCGAGCTTTCTTCAAATTTAAAAGATACAGTGACTACTCCCAGGTAATTTATTCTACTGTAGATGTAATATGGTTTAGAGACATCCTTTATTCTTGTAGAAGATAAGTTGGGAGACTCGTTCCTTGGTAATTTTATTACAACGAAGGCCGCGCCATGACACTTGAATCTGGATTGATATAGTGCGATTTCCGTCGACCAAAGGACTTGTCCGTCATACTGTAGCGTTTCGCAAAGCACAAGGTACCAACGGGTTATAACAGTTGTTGCCGTCACACAACTTTACAGTTCACACAGTAAAAATGTGCTATATTTACTGAAATGTTGTAAATTGCAGAGATGTGTGTGAGCAGATGGCCAACAAGCTTTTGTTCTGATCTCTTCCGTGCCTTTTAAAACACATTTTGCGCCTGAGAGTTCAAGTGAGTCGTATCCCTTGCGACACGCTCATGCCCCAACCGTACTTTATAGCTACGATGTGTCAAAACAGCAGTTAACCCCTGTCACGTGCAGCAGGTGCGTTTTACAACATTACTCGAAGTTCACCACAATACGGATCCGTTTCGCACCTGACGTTTCACACCTCACTACAGCCCCCCCTGAACACTTCTTTCTTTAATAGACATTTTAAACGCCACGATCTGCACGGCTACGGCCTCAATAGCAGGCCCCCCCTCTCATGCAGTATGGGGCGTGTTAAGCTAGGGGGAGAACATCTCACGAGGTGGGGAACGGGGCGGGCGCCATGGAGCAACCGCACCGTCTTACCTACTACACCTAAGCGGAGACGCGGCCGCGACAACACAGGTTGAGATATATGGCCACGCGGGGCGTACCAAGAACAATTGTTCCGCGGCCCGCACACCACCCAAGGACTCTTCCGTGCAGATGAGTGGAGATTGGCATGTCTACGCAGGACGCGTTTGAGCGCTCGACGCTGAAGAAGTAGTACATCTGTCAAACACTTGGCATTGATGCGTGTGTACCGGAACATTTCCTGTATAATGACACATATGTGATTTTTTTCTTTCTTTCTTTTTTTTTTTTATTAAATATGTGTCATTATACAAAATGTCAGTACACGAAATGCCAATTTAGAGATATTTTCAGCGCAGGTCAAACGGCCCGGAGATGCAATCTCCAGCCATCTGAGAGCCTTGGGGAGCCGAAAATTTTCTTGTACGCTCCGCGCCAACCTGTGGTGGCGCTCCGCTTAGATAGTAAATCGTGCTCCATGGCCCCCCCGTCACCGAATTCCTAGCTACGCCACTGCTAGAGCGCTATTGAGCCGTAGCGCAGAGTGCGTTAAATGCATTAAAAAGAAGTTGCACTGTATGAGGTGAAACTCAGCAAACATCCTATTTGGTAACTTCATAATGTAAACGCATCTGAGTACAGTTACTGTGTTTGACATAGCTAAGTCTTGCACTGTGAGATAACTATTGAACTTCAGGGCAAAATGTTTAACACGGAAGAGATCAGAACAAAAGCTTGTGCTTGTCAAACATATATACAATTTACATTTCAGTAAATAGTACTTTTTACTGAAATGTAAATTGTACGCCTGTTTAAGTGGTATTGTGCTTTGCGAAACGTACAGTTGACAAGTCTTTCGCGGAATCGCATTATCATAATTAAGTGTCATGGCGGCCTTCTTGATAAATTCCAAGGAAGTGCAATTATTCTAAGAATAAAGGGTCTTAACCATATTAATTACAGTAGAAATAAATTACCTAGGAGTAGTCCTGTATCTTTTAAATTTGAGAAAGCTCGAGACAAGCTAAAATTTTTGAAGATGCCGGCGGTAGCCCAGTTTTGCAAATGGCATAAGTATATTGCTGACCTAGTATGGGAAGTCCAATGCAACCCAAATACTAGGTCAGATGACTGCGGACTAGTTCGAATCCCGCTTAATATATATATTAATATCCTCTTTCAGTTAGGCAAGTGCCCATGTTAGAGGTAATGTGGCCTAAGGTCTCTGTGCGACTACGGTACTTAATATAGTGTTGGTTCACTAATTCAAATATAAAGTATATATCTTACGTCTCTCTACCTTCTATATATATATATATATATATATATATATATATATATATATATATATATATATATATATATATAAATATACACGAAAAAGTCGTAACGTCAAACCAGTGCTGCCATATATATACACTTATAAAAAAGTCCCTCATATTTCCTATAAGAAATCAGCATGTGGGATTTATGTGGGATTGGGGCATGTGGGAAGAATTCCCACATAAATCCCACATGTTGGTTATCCTTCCCATATCGGGTTCTTACATTATAGAATGGGGAATATGTGGCTTTGCTCAAGCCTTCATCATCATTTCTCATTCATCATCCTCGGAGGCCCTGTAATGTATAAATCTGCATTTTACAGTCAGAGTAAATGTTCCTGTGACTTTACAGTGAGTCCAAAAGAAAATTATGGCTGATTTAAAATGTAATGTTACCAAGTCCTTGCTGAACTGTGACACTCATGCTGTTTTTAAGTAAAAAACTTTAGTGACATTCTATAGGTGGCATGCAAATCTCTGCGAAAGCCCGATGCAAAAGACAAAAATCCTAGCAACTGGTTTGAGTTTTGCATCCTTAAAGTTTAATGATTATCTAAATTAGGCCATTGCATGGGCATATGTCCTTCTCAGATGGGTTACAGTACCAGTGGTATGTCTTCGCTAAAATTAACTAGCTGAGCAACACAGTTTAGAAGTGATTCCTTTTATAGGCTCCATCCTTAGTCCAGTATATATTCTGAATAAGACAGCCATGATGCTATAAAAGGCTACTCCATACAATTGAGCTCAAAAGATAGCACTGCATACAGCATATAACTTACTAAACAGCATGCATACATATAGTCCACTGACTCCACTACAACTGTGAGCAACCACTCTCACTGCTTGCTGTACACTAAATGCTGACCATTGTACACAACGCAGTGTTCAAGTATACACTACATGCTTTACTATACAGCTCTACACTGTGCATGTACCAACACAGAGAACCCAATTTGAAAAGGCCTTTGTTGTACAAAAGGCTTTGAATAACCAATCACAATAGACTTCCTTCAAAGCTGTTCACTGCACAACTAACATAGCCATTTTGTGACTTCCCATATGGGGAATTTGACTTCCAACAAGTTGTCTTCTTATATGGGAAGCTGAATTTCACATAATGGGAATTTAACTTTCTGTATGGGAATTAGCTTTCACCATGTAGGAAGCTGACTTCTCATGTGGGAATTCAACTTTCCATGTGGGAAAGCTCTCATGTGGTAATATTATCCCACATTATTCCTGTAAAAAGTTGCAACTTCCTACAGGAAATGCAAATTCCCACATAAATCCTACTGGAAGTATGTAGGAATTATGTGGGTTTTTTTATAAGGGTATATATATATATATATATATATATATATATATATATATATATATATATATAACGCTAAAACCCACGGTAGGGGGAAAAATTTTAGAGGGCGCTAGACGCCCTTTCGAAAAGGCGAAAAAAAAACAATAAAATACATAAGATTATATTTCGCCATTTGGTAGAATTTGAAAAACAGATATACATCAACGTTATTTCAATGGCCCACCAATTGTACGTGTTAACAGATACGTGTACGTAAATTGGTCAACATTGAAGTAATGGCATATAGATTATGTAGTGAAAAGGCCATTACCATCCGTTTACGTATTCCTATAGAAAAAGCGTGTAGTTTCGTTAAGTCGACCTGATTTTTTCCCCTTATAGACGATTTCCCCTTATAGGCGGGTTTTTTCATACGATATTTCCCCTTAATCCCAAATTAGCAAAATATATATATATATATATATATATAGGGCTATCAGGCTATTGTCTATCTTAGGATTGGTATAAAATTCAAGATCGAATGTATTACTATTTACACTTTCGACCTACATGCTAACTTCGATCTACCAACCTCGACCTACTGATTATTCATTCCCGCTTCGGGACTAACATGGTAACAAGGAGAGAGAATTGAATCACGCGAGGTATTTGTAGCCTTGTTGTCACTTCTGTGAATCACGAGCCATAACTGGTGTAGTGGTCACAGACTCTGACCGGAAAGCGGAGGATAGCGGGTTCAAACCCTCGGTGCGGCTCAATTTTTCTCTCTGGTATTTTCTGTGAACCTTTCCTTCTGTGATAAGGGCTATGCTATATATATATATATATATATATATATATATATATATATATATATATATATATATATATATATATATATATATATATAATATATATATATATATAGAAGGTCGCTGGTGTGAATCTTGCTAGAAGCTAAGTTTCCATTCAATATATTGAAGTCCTCTTTCGGTATAAGGCCAGTGCTTTGGTAGAGGTAAAATGGCCTAAGGACTTTACACGACTGTTTAATATAGCGTTAATTCGACTCAATATATATATATATATATATATATATATATATATATATATATATATATATATATATATATATATAAAACTATATTAGTCGAGGATGGTAGGTCGGATTTAGAATATGTATGTCAACTTTGAACGTATGATTTAGATCGAAACTTATACTATTTACACCTTCAACCTATATTAT
>JAIZAY010001817.1:0-12980 GCA_029531755.1 Holothuria leucospilota | reverse complement strand
TCTGATCTTTTCAATGAACCCTGTTTTGCTAACCAGTTTGGAAGGTGTAGCTGGTGATTCTGTCCTCTGAATTTCAGTTTCTGGCAACAGCTGCTGATTCACACAGGTGATCACCTGAAGTTGACACAGAGGACCTGGCACTGCAACTCCCTGTTTGTGACTTGTTCTGAGAAGATGGATCACCCACAGTCAAATCTTCCACATCTTTTGAAAATGGCTAGGAGAGGTAATGAGAAAAGAATTAAGGAATACAAAGTTTATATTAAACATGGTGTAGGCACTCTACTTTCCAGAACTGTGGTTATACGCTAGACCAGGGGTGGGGAACCTCCCGCCCGCAGGCCGTATGCAGCCCGTGAGGAAATTAATAAATGTAAATTCAGAATCACTTGAAAAGTAATTGACAATATTTTTTTAGCCCACGTGCCCACTGTTTATCCTGCTTATGCATTACCACTTTCCGGGTATTTCACATAAATCTGCCGCTAAAAAGTACTAGGGGGCCTATATTACTAAAACCCCTGCACAATGTAACATGCCAACCGTTTTGTTAGACATAATTCAGACGCAGAACCCTTGTAGCCTAACTTCTGGAGGTAACGGAAGCTTTGCGTTGCACATAGGCTACATACCATTGTACAGAATTATACTATCACGTGTCTGTCTACCTACAGTATTAGAGTATGAAACTCAGTGGGCATTGTATCTATTCTGGTAGATTTGGAAAGGGGTGGGGGTTTAGAACTGTCCCTCTGAAGAGCGAATTAAACTTAGAAAGTGGGCAATTCAGTTTGCAATGAAAATCAGGAAAACATATGCATAAAGTGGTTTAAAAATAAGCAATTTTTCAGCGTGCTTCACATGCATTTCCTCAAATGTTCTCATTCATTATTACTTCGTAAGCAAAAAGGCAAATGGTAATATTGTGATACTTCTGGTCTGTGTAACTTTGTACATTCTATCTCATTTAAAGATAGTGGATGAATGTTCCATTGCCTACAAATTAGTACAAATTCCAGGGCTTCCCAGGGGTTTGGCCTCTGTTCTTGCCTAGACTTTGCCCCTAGACCCCACCAGGTCCTGCTTGGAGATCCTTTGCCTGCAAGGGATGGGGAAAGCTTATTGCAACCTTTCTATGTGCGGCCCACGAGTGGATAATAACCTTCAAAATATGGCCTGTCAGAAAAAAAAGGTTCCCCACTCCTGCTCTAGACACACAGGAGATGGATGTTTCCAACAATTTTGGAAATTTAAAATGTAATTTAAAATGGTTCACTATGCTATCTCTTTCATGTTCTGTTCTTGCTCCTGTAAAGATATTATTAATTTTGAGAAGTGTCAAAAGAATTGTCTAAAGAGGCATTTATTTTAAATATGTTCAAATTTATTGGTAGTGTCTTCATATAAAAGAGAGGACTTTCCTTAGAATACAACATATATCCCAGCACACTACAGTACAACTTACACACAATAACTTCCATCATATGCACTAAGCTCTAATGATGAGGGCTAAAGGCTTTGAATACTAATAATGGGTCAGTATATACTGAAGTAAGTCTGGGGTGGTCTGTTGTCAATCCTGGAATGGTTATTCCATGTTAGTAATTTTGAAAGATGAATAAAGAGTTATATTAAAGGGGGAATAGTCTCATCCCAGACAGTTCCAATTCTCCCAACTAAGCTAGTTCTAGCCCCGCCCATAACTGTCTTCAGCTTCTTGTGCAGTCACAAACAGTTTATTGCCTAGGCTCACATCCTGGTGAGTATACAAGGCCCTAATAGGTAATCAAAACACTCTCTGTGCATGCTGTGTAATATAAGCTGCTCTGCATCTTTTGAATTTTGCAACTCTGATGCCAATCAAAGAGTAGTCACCAATTGAGACTTTTGCTTACCCCTATGTAAAAGCCATACTTGGGGTAATGCAAATCTGTCTTTAAGTACAGTATCTTAAACATAGTTCCTGGAAATCATGCTATGACATGATTAGTGAAGTTGTTTTCATATAAAAGAGGACTTTTCCATATATATAAACAAAATAAGACTTCAGTACATACACCTTACACACAGTACAGTACGTCAAGTGTTGTATTTTCATATGCAGCAGAGGTCAATCACATGTCAAGTCTCTAGTTATGATGGCCAAAGGCTCTGAATATTAATTTAAAATGATTTACTATGATATAGTCATTACTCTTTCATGGTCTGTTCTTTCTCCTGCATAAGGTTATTGGACTGTATGCAAAGTGTGAAAAGAATTGTTTAAAGAGGCATTTATTTTAAATATTTTCAAAATTATTGGTAATGTCTTCATATAGTAGAGAGGACTTCCACACAATACAAAATCCCACATGACGCGAAATCTTCCTTTCCTCAAATCGGTCATAGCTACCGCAGTTTTCCCGAAAAAAGTGCGGTTCCCAATTAACGTACCCGACCAATGGTTCATTGCTTCATTTTCCGCAAGACGAACCCCGCAGACCACACTTTAAACACGCCTGTTAATTGACACCGTGCTATATTTAGACAGCAATCTCTTCCATATTGAGTCTAGTGCCATTCACAAATCACAAATATTAATCCGCATGTGAACACAGCATCGCACATTCGGGCCTTTTACTGAATGTTGTCTCTTTACCTTTCCATCATTGAAAGCGAAAAAAAAATTATGAAAATGAGGCGACATGAGCATCACTTTATATTCGCTATCTTTTTTTCTTAGACTAAAGCGGTAGAACACGGTAACTATTTTATTGTCCAAGGTAGGCTATATTGCGTGTTGCCATACACTGCGTGCGTACGTACGTACTCCGTATCGTGCTTCTGTATTTTATTGTACTCATGTACGAACGTCAAGGTTAACTGACATGACTCAGCCGGCGAAGGTAGCCGCGGCCCGGCCCATCATTTAGTTATTTCGCGGCAAGGAGGGTGGAGGTCCAGGCCGTACATCACTTTTAATATAAATTTTCAATTTCCGAAACGTCAAAATAAACATGGAAGCTTTCTAAGTTACACGACTTAAGGAGTTCAAATATGGAGCAAGAATGCAAAGAGATACAAGCTCTTGATGAATGTTTTGGACGCTGGGAACCAGCCCGTATAGTGGAGGACTTCGATGACGGAACGGTGCTTGTTTCTTTCATCGGATGGGGTCGTGAGTACGATACCATTGTGCCGAAAGCACAGACAAGAAAGGCAATCCATCCGTTTGATTCCGAAGTCGGTAAGTTAAAGAACATCAGTACCACAATATGCTGTAATCCATGTTTCAGTGTATCTTGTATTTTCTTAAAATTCACGTAATGTTTGTATTAACGTTACTAATACTAATAATATTGCTATCGAGTTACTAACGTTAGGCCTAGGCCTAAGTATAGCCTAGGCCTACTAGTACTACTGTACAGGCCCTAGGCCTAGGGTACCGGCCTAGTTCTCACCCAGGGTGCATTTCATAACGCTGACGTCGAAGTCACGCCGAGGTGCCAGCGTTTGTACTCCAACAAAACACAGGTGGGATTTATACCACACAATAATCATAACATTGCCAGCTGTACGATGATCTTTTATCATTCATAATAGCCTAAGTTAGGCCTAGGTCTAACGTTAGGCCTACTTGAAGCAAAAAGTTACACTCTTTCCTATTTGGCAGGAAATGAAAATATTGTGTGGAACTCAATGTGAATTAGGCCTAAGTGAAAACATACCGCAGCAGAAAATTTTACCGCTGTGGTTTTGACTAAATTAAAGCTGGACCTATGTAGTTTGCAGTACAAAGTATACAGTACTGTTAATACTGTAAATAGGCTAGGCCTCTTGTAGGCCTAGGCTATGCCAACTCAAGTGAAACCTCGCGCCACTACGCCAAGCGACTTCTTTTGTCTACGCTGAACATCTTCGGCGAATAGTGCCCCAAATGCACACTGGGTCCTCACGTACACTTTGTTGCCTGAACTAATATGGGAATTAGCCTCAAAGCGACCCAAATACTAGGAGTAGGTCAGCAGACTTAGGCTGACCTAGGCCTATTTCTCACATACACTTTGAACTAGTAATTGGAAGCCCAAAGCATCCCAAATACTAACGTTAGGTCATCAGACTGCGGACTAGCCTAGGGTACATGGCTGTAGCCTGTAGGCTATACTTCGTTCCTTTAACTAGCAGTATGAGAAGCACAAAGTGACCCAAATAACAATTAGGTTAGCAGACTATAAAGCCTGACCTAGCCTACCTAGAATAGGTTAGGCTAGAGTGTATAGGCTAGGCTACCTTACTTTCAAATTTTGTGAATTCCATGCATACAGTAGTGTATTGTTTGTTAGGTGAGTGACAGCACAGTATGTCAGCAGACATCAATGGTGGTTGTTTATGAACAAAGCTATGTGGATGGGATACACAGATGGGTAGTATGCTTAAGTGCAATGTGTAGGCTACTGTAAGTGGCCATATGCCTACAGGTCTGGCCTATATTAGATTTGCTCAAAGCTTGATTTGGCTAAAACCCAGAGACGTTAAGGCCTAGCCCTATGTCGACGTGTAGAAATTTCAAGTAACTAACTCCAAAAGGGTACATTCCTGCCATGAAATAAGTCTATTGTGTAGCAGGCTATGTGGTCACACATACTTCACAACCTAGCCGGTGTAGCCACCTCAGGGAAAAGCTTTGGACTTAGATTTTTGCAGCATTTCTTAGCCTTGTATTATAATGTTAATGTGTACTTGACCTGCAGGATGTCTTAAATGATGTAGCCAGTGAAGCCTGTGTCGCCACTCCAGGAGAAACATTTGTTTTTTACAGTATTTCTTATCAGTACAGTATTTGTTAACATAGGCAAATGAAAAATGATTTCTTCACAGTGTACACTGCAGTCGGTGTAGCCACTTGGGGGGATAGCTTTGGACTTGATCCATGCAAGTCCCCATGCACCTTGTCCATCAGCCAGATGTAATATATCATGAGTCGGTCTCAAAATAACGTAGTATGGAATTGTATGAAGCAGCCAATTAATTTTGGGGGTGTTATCATGTGGCGGGTATTCTGTAGTTACTTTCCAAAAAGTAGCATGGTTGTGTGGATTATTGCCCACTTCAGTGGTTTTTGGTAAATATGTCTTCCGGTTTGTTGGGAACAACTACAGTATAGAATACCCTGCCTATGATAAACCTCACCTCACCTCTGGAGGCGCAGTCACAGTCTCCGGAGGCATAGTCACAGTGAAGCCAACAGTTTAACAAAGTAACCTGCATTCATGAAGGGCCACTACGACTGCGACTCCACTCAAAACTGGAGGCTTGGTGGAGTTGGATGTTTATCAAAAATTATTTACACAAAACATTCATAAAATAATTGTGTAGCAAAATAACAAGAACTCATAAATGGCCACTGTGGCTGTGACTGTGCCTCCACTCAAGCGTGGAGGCTCAGTGGACTTTGACCTTTTTCAAAAAACATTTACACAAAACACTCATTACTGTATTGTGTTGCAAAATAACACAAATTCATAAAGGGCCACATTAAGATATTTTAGATATTGTTCCCTTTGTTGGACTGTCAGAATCACTCTGTACAAATGGATGAGCAGACAGGGACTTAAGTACATCAGTTGCAATGGCCAAAGATGCCTAGCCACTTACAGTAGTAACCAAAAACTCCAACAAGTTCAAATGCAGCACATTAATGAGAAATTTTGCCCAAATTCAATAGCAATGACATTGTTTAGGAATATGGGCTCAGAAATCTAAGTGCATGACACAGGTTTGGTTCCAGTTCATTTTTTTTTTCTTCACCATGTACAGTAGATTTGATGTGCAACTTCACCTGGCTAGTACTTAATAACAGTAGCCAATCTGAAGAATTCTGAACTTGTTGGCATGGGTAGCTCAGTAACAGAGCTTTTATAAGAAAATGTGTAGGATAAAAGGAACCCATAGATGAAACCAGGCGCGGATCCAGAAATTTTGAGGGGGGGGGGCCCAAGATGGAAAACCTCATGTGCACCGAAGGTGCACCACGAGCGCGAAGCGCGAGTCCCTACGCGTGGGGTCCAGGGGCCCGCGTTAGGGCCCCTGGCCGGGTTCCAGGGGCGGAGCCCCGGTGGGGGTCCAGGGGGCGAAGCCCCCGGAAGCTCTCGCAATATTGCATTTTAAGAGCACAGAAATCAGCTCCAGTTCTTATGTCAGTGAGATTTTATACCTTTTCATGTTGCATGGAATTTGATGTGTATGGCTCAGTATAAGTTACTATATGTACCTGCAGAAGTTACGGAGAATCTAAGTTATCTTAAAACTTACACGCCAACATTATGAGCCCGTGTAGGTAATTTGAAATGATTTTTGCCATAATGAGTGTTTTATTTTCGTTATACGGTATTCGGGTATAGGACGTCAGATGAAACAATTGCGCGCGAAGCGCGCCGAAAATTTTAATTTACATTTAAAACCATTGCTATGACTAACGGTGTCAATTCCCTTTATGTGTGTCTGTCAATTAGAAGGTGGTTTCGATACTAAGTTTTCAGTTCTCATAAGAAGAGGAGGGTGAAAAAATCAGTTGGTTTACGTCCTTACAATGCTGACTCTGAAATCACGTTTATGCACACGAATAACTGGCTTATGGTAGAACCCCACCGATGAGTAATGCGAATACGTTTTGGACCTTATTGATAGTAAAAGGAGCAATTCAAAGCTAACAGTGAGCAGATCAAGCAAAAATCATGATATTGAGAAGACTTTGCAAAAATCGTGAAAGATTTCAAATGATTTTTGGTAAAAAGTGATAAAGTTAATCCATCACTCAATAAAAACCTACCTCTCTCCGCGAGCGTAAACAATTGCGCGCGAAGCGCGCCGAAAATTTTCGGTATAGATCCTCCCCGGAGCTCTGAATTAATTGTACTGTTACTAACAATCCATTTCACCTGTCATACATTCTCATCCATCTTCACCTTTTCATCCAGGGCCCAACACTAACCCTTGCATTTTCATCCATTGACTAACAAAACCATTCCAATTCATTTCATTGCTTCATTCCATTACACTGCTCTGCCTTAAGTAAGTTAGTAATGTAGACCCATTGTTGGTTACACCTGGCTAGCTGGGCAGCAATTTATCTTTTGTGTTGGTTTAGGGGATGGGTTCTTGATTTCTTGTTCGAAGTTAGACCTGTCCTGGCTGTCAAGATGTGAGGGTCTCGGTCTCGTTCTCGGTGTATAATTGGATATTATTCTTTGGACTTTGATAATTTTTGCACCAGGAAGAGTTTTACGTGAGTAAGTCGTTTATATTATTTTCCCCTTCCTGAATTCTCAATTGCTTCACCGTTGTTTTTGTTACCTGAAAGCACAGGTTTTAATTTAAATTACACTGGAACCTACTTCGAAGGAAGCCTCCTCTCCTTTTTTTTATTGTGGTTTGTAGTTCTGGAACCCATGGCGGGACGGGCCACTGTAACAAATTTTGGTAATACAGATGGGGTGTAGTATCCTATTTGCTGGTGGATTTTATTTTGTGAGTGTTCGATCCAGGGTTCTATCATTATTGTAATTTGCAGTAAGAGGTCATTAGAATGCAGTCTGCAAAAAAAATTAAAAAGTGAGATAAGGAGGTTAGAAAAGGAAATACAAAGAGAAGCATGAGAATTCGGGAAAGGGTCAATTTTTAATTCGCCGGCCCTCACACCTGGTGGGCAAGAGGAAGATGGGGCAGCTCTCCTCACCAGCACAAGGGTGAGTAATTTTTGATTCTTTGGATAAGGATAGTGATTTAGATAGGGGTCAGGCAGTAGGAGGCCAGTAGTTAAGCCTAAAGATTATGATGGCAAGAGTAATTTTGAGGATTACAAAGTTCATTTTGAATTGTGTAGTGATGTTAATGGATGGAAGGAACAAGAGAAATTACAGTTTTTCCTTGTGCAGTTGCAAGGGGAGGCTGTGCAATTCTATAGGGATATGCCGGACTCTGCTAAGACAGATTTATCAGAAGGTGTGTAACTTATTTCAAGTACGGATTTGGTTCACATGGGCAGAAAGATTTGTACCGTGCTCGCCTCCGAAATCGTAAGCGAAAGCAGGGTGAACCGCTCGTTGAGCTAGCTGCTGATATTAGAAGGTTTAATTAATGCTGCATATCCCGATATGCCGCCCAGAAGTAAAGAATGAATTGGGTAGTGACTACTTCATTGAAGCTTTAGATAATGCCGTGCAAGCGTACGGTTGTAAGGAGACGTAAACCCACGTCATTAGAGGCAGCACTAAAGGTTGCAATGGAGGAGGAAGCAATTATGCAATTAGAAGCCTCCAGAAAAGGCCCAAATTTAGTAGCTTCAACAGGTGAAACTAGCCATATGCAACAAATGCTAAATGATTTAGCTACGGCAAGTGTCACAACTGAATGATAATGTCCAACAGTTTAATGCAGAATAAGGTTGAAGTACAAGGTTCCCACGTACGTGGGCGGGGTTGCTGGAGTTGCGGTGAGTTAGGTCATTTTAGGAGGAATTGGCCCCACAAGGGTATGGCAAATATGGGGGACCACCCTCATTTCAACCTATTACCCCCACGGAGGGACCGTTAAACTAAGAAGAGTTGTTCATGGAGCCGATGACCAACTCGAGGGTGGTATCGAAAACAAGGCTCAGGCTGTTGGCCCAAACCATTTTTGCTTATGGGCGAGTAAATGGAGTTTGATGTAAAATTTTTGATCGATACTGGATCTAAGTTTACATTGTTGCATGCCGATGTATGGCAATTGTTGCCTGACTCAGTTCAGGAGGTCACTAGGACCATGTAATCTTCCTCTTGTAGGAGCTGGGGGTGAAACCCCTCAAGGTGCAAGGAAAAGGGGTAGTAAACCTTGGCCTTGGGGAAGGTTATGACAAAACACACCATTTATGTAGCAAATATTGTAAATTCTGGGATTCTGGGTATCGATTTTCTTAAAGGTCATGGGGGAAATACTCGACCTCCATAATGGATATCTTCAATTTGGTAGTGAGTATGTGAAATTATTACATGAGGACCAGTTTAGCAATGACCAAATGTTGTAAAGTAACTCTAGCTGAAACTGTTACCATTCCCCCGGAAGTGAAAATGATTTTGCCGGGGAAGATCCATGTTCCCTGTCCGGATATGAAGGAGGGGGTCATAGAAAGTTTCAAACCAGTTCCAAGAAAAAGACTTGGGTTTTATTAGTTGCTCATACGTTTGTTAAAGTGAAAACCTAATGCTAAAGTACCTGTGCGGGTAATGAACTTACAGCAGGAGCCTGTAACGGTATACGAAGGGACAGGTTTGGGGCTTCTTCACCCGTCGGAAGAGGTTGAATTTGGGAACTGTAAGGAGGGGACGAATGGAGAACACCATTCCCCCATTGGTGAGCTTTTTAATCATAGTACCAAAGATTTGGATGACAGTGAGAAGGAAAGGGTGTGGCAATTTTTGGAAAGGAACAGGGATGTGGTTTCTCCCTTGAGGGGGAGCTGGGAAGGACGAATAGGGTTTTCCACCATATTGAGACAGGGGATGCAGCCCCCATTAAGCACATGCTAGACGATTCCCTGTGGCTCAGCGGGCTGAGGTAGAAAATAAAGTTCAAGAAATGTTAAATGCTGACATTATTACTCCTTCTATTAGCCCCTGGTCTAGCCCAATAGTGCTCGTGCGGAAAAAAGATGGCTCCACCCGTTTCTGCACAGACTATCGGAAACTTAATGAAGGTAACTAGGAAAGATTCATACCCCCCTGCCTAGGATTGAGGAAAAGCCTTGAGGCATTAGGAGGTAGTAAGTGGTTTCTCTACCTTAGACCTAGCCAGTGGATACTGGCAGGTAGAAGTAGCCCCCGAAGATCGCCCTAAAAACTGCATTTACAACTGGGAACAGCTTTTTGAATACAAAGTTCTTCCCTTTGGTTAACGGGGGCACCTGCAACCTTTGAAAGATTAATGGATAATGTTCTGGCTGGCCTTCACTGGGAGTACCACACTTGCTTGGTGTACTTAGATGACATTATAGTGTTATAGTGAGTCATTCGACTCGCGAACCTCGAAAAGTTGCAACAAGTCTTTGATCGGTTTGACATGGGGCAAACCTAAAAGCTCAAACCCACCCCCAAGTGTTTTCTCTATTCAAAAGAAAAGTAAAGTACCTCGGGCATGTCGTGTCAAGTGAAGGTATATGTACAGATCCTGAGAAGGTAGAGGTTATTGAGAATATGGCTCACTCCAAGTAATGTCACGGAGGTGAGGAAATTTCTGGGTTTGTGTAGTTACTATAGGAATTTGTCAAGAATTTTGGGCAAACAGCTGCTCCCCTACATCATTTAACCGCAAAAGGGAAGTTGGATTTAGGTGGACTTGAGGAGCCATAGTAAAGCTTTAGAGATCTCAAAGCGGCTTTGACTAGTAGCCCTATTTTGGCCTATCCAGACTTTTCTCAACAATTTGTACTGGATACAGATGACAGTAATGGTGCAATTGGGGCCGTACTGTCTCAGGTTGGGGCTGATGGTAAAGAACATGTCATTGCCTATGCAAGTAAGAAACTTACAAAATCTGAAGTCAAATACAGTGCTACTAGGAAAGAACTTCTTGCAGTAGTCAATTTTGTAAAACAGTTTAGACATTACCTGTTGGGCAGGAAGTTTGTTCTCAGATACAGGGGGACCACAATTCTTTGAGGTGGTTGTTTCAATTTAAGGTTAAGGAGCCCGAGGGTCAAGTGGCCCGTTGGTTAGAATTCTTGAGTGAGTATACGATTTTGAAATCGTCCACAGAGCTGGTACCCAACCATGGAAATGCTGATGCCCTCTCCCGTATGCCACTTGTTAAGGAAAGAAATGGTCCAGACTGAGGAGCTTGCAGAGGGGCAGGGAGGTTTGTGCCCCAGTGGTCTTAGCTGGGGATAAAGGTTGACTTATTAGCTGCCCAAAAAGACCGATCAGCATTTGAAACCTGTAATTCCAGTGGCTAGAAGAAGGGCTACGGCCAAGTAATTATCATGATGTGTCTGCCTTTAGTAGGGAAACAAAGGCTTATTGGTTCTTGTGGGATCATTTAAAAGCTTGTAAATGGTTTTTTATGCTCGGGAGTTTTATATCATGACAACCCGAACCAGGTGTAAAATTTTAGACAAATAGTAGTACCTAAGGCCATGAGGCCAGGACAGGAAGTGTTTCTCAAAGCCCATAGTTCAGTAACTGGCGGGACACCTAGGGCGAGTCCGTCACTACATTGCCAAGGTTGCAACAACAATATTTTTTGGATTGGCTATAGAGAGGACATTGGTCTATGGGTACGGCAATGCACGAAGTGTGCGAAACGTAAATCACGTGACACTCGTAGACCCATGGCCGCTTTTGGCAAATTTTTAATTATGTGGGCTTTCCTATGGAAATAGTGGCAATTGATATTATGGGAGACCTCCTGCCAATGGCTAAGAGAGGGAACAAATTCGTTCTAGTTGTAACTGATTATTTTACTACATGGGCTGAGGCCATACGCCCTCCCGAATCAAGAGGGGCTGTTTACTTGGTGCTGATGTACTAGTGAGAAAGAATTCTTTTTCGCCGATTTGGTGTACCATACTCAATCCATAGTGAACCAGGGGCGCAACTTCGAGAGTGGCCTGTTCCAAGAAGTATGTAAATGGTTGGACATTAATAAAACAAAAACAACTGCATATCATCCCCAGTCGGATGGCCTCTGTTGAACGTTTGAAACAGAACTTTTAGCCACACTGCTAAGTATGTACGTGAAAGAGGAACAAAATGATGACTGGGATGAGTACCTTTCCTATGGGCATGTCTGCTTACAGATCAAGTATGCAAGAAAGTACCAAGTATAGCCCAAATTTCTTAATGTTTGGTCGGGAAGGTGAACTTACCCATTGAATCTGTTATGTCCGACACCGGAACAAGATGAGTATGATTCAGTACAGTTATGCAAAAAATTACAGAATTGTTTCTGAGAAATCTTTTCAGACTGTATCGAGAGTCACTTGGGAGATGTTCAACAACGTAGACAAAAGAAGCTGTATGATATGAAAAAGTGGGGGCAGCCTTACGCCAGAAGGTGACAATGTTTGGCTATATGTTCCATCTAGAGGAAAAAAGGGGCTAAGTCCTAAACTGCAACAGTTTTGGCAAGGACCATGCAAAATCTCGAAGCGGGGTCGTCTCAGATGCTGTTTATCAAATAAAGAGACTGGACAATGGAAAAAATTTCTGGTACACTTTGATAGACTTAAAGGCCATTTTATTTTCCGCTCCGCCACAGGTAGCTTCAGGGGAAACTTTTGATATATGCCATTTGGCAATGCAGGCCAAGGAGAAGTCGAACTCAGACTATGATCAGGAAGCATTCTACCTCTTTCCACTTCTGCAGACCCCGATGCAGGAGTGCCTCAGAGGCGAATTAGACATATGCCTGCATGGACTAAAAGACTACGATATGTATTAGTGGGTAAACTTTACAAGTGGTACAGAATGCCTGTTGTGCAGGAAGTGGTGACATGCGTGAACTACTCGACCTTATTCTTCGTAGCCATCTATCAAACGCTGTCTACATGGTCGGAGTGCCAGGATAGTAAAGCTAGGATATTTTATTTCCGTCAATACGTTCGACGTTATGTAAGATCCCGTCCGCAGCATGCGTGATCTGCGTGATCAGTGTTTCGTGTTCGCTTGAAAAAGATTTAGTGATGCAGTTTGCTCTTTTCTCTTTACCATGGAGAAAATCTTGAGTTTCAAAACACCGATATAAGACAAATTCAATCACAGCAAACACACTTTGCAAACCAGAATGATTTGGGATGTTATCTTGATGATGAGTTTCGCTATGTTTCTGAGCGTGGGTCAATACACTAGATGTCAGAATAATAATCCTCAGACTAATAAATTGTCCGGTGCGCTGCTACCGAGACTAAAGCACACTCTGGGCCAGGGCAGTAAACATGCAGAGTGCCAGTTCCACGAAATGAACCTGTG
>JAIZAY010001573.1:0-14238 GCA_029531755.1 Holothuria leucospilota | reverse complement strand
CCTCAGTAAAGGCACATGTATAGCCGGTTGCCAATACATAGCTCCCTATACACAGTCCTTACAACAACCCATTGAAAATCTGAGCTCTTCGACCAACACTGGTTGAAACTAAGTTTCTTCTGCTAGCAAAGCTAGTTCCCAAAGTTTTAAGTTACTACCAAAACTTCTCTTTTTCAAATTTCAAACTACTACTGCAGTTGTTTTAAATCACTTTAAACCTCTGAACAGGTCCAAAAATTTGAAATGAAATCATTGACTTTGTCACTTCATAAAATTTACAGTAAGCTAGCATTCAAAATATTTGTTGATATCAGAATCTCGTGTGCGTAACATTGTGACATCACATTTGAGCAATGGAACATTTGATCTCTGCAGTACGTTTTTCTTTGCTATACATCTGTAAGGAGGTGAGCAAGAATAAGTGCAGCATTCCATTTCAACTTTTATTGTCGGTACTGTACATCCATTCAGGTGATGGTCTCAATTTCAAATCATTAACAGACACAAAATGTTATTAGCTGCATACCATATGCACACATGGCCAGCCAAGCAGTGCAGACGTGCACTCATTCTTATAATCATAACAATGGATTCAGTCAGTTCAATTGTGTATGTGCAATACAAATTTACTCAAGTTATTGGACATGCCACCGTCTGTCCAGCTGTGTGACTGCAAAACTTGAATTTAATATTAACAATTAACGGTTCATCATGAGGTAATTGAAGTAAACAATCCTTAAATCTGGCTAGAAATTTATGTCCAAATAGATGATATTAAAGTAGAAATGCAATGACAGAAATGAAAACCTTTCATTTTTACACAGACTGAAGTTTAATTGTTAATTAACAACATACTTTTTCATTTTTGTAAATCGCTCATCACAAAGTCACAAACGAAGGGAATTAAAACGTGGGTTTTCTTCTACTCAACACACACGAATTCACTCAATTTGAAAACACTGCTTTGACCTCGAACAGCACACAGGTCAGCGCGTGACGTCATTGTGAAGAGTTCGTCAGTACAACCCGTCTGTTCAGTAATAATGAGTCCACTGTTTGCTTGATCGTGACTTCGGAGTTTCGAATGTACGCTCGAGGGCTCACATCGTGACAACCCGTGCCCTTGCTGGCGGTTGGCGCAAGGAATCTGGTCATTTTATGTTCATACGTAATTTTGCACATAAACATACTTATTTAGGCAACGATTACCAGTTCTTTTCACCACGATTTTATTACATGGTTCAGTTCCTTGATTGGCCTAGACTGGGGACGGTTTCACGTACGTGGAGCGGTTACGCAGTCCTGATAGGCCAAATTCAAGGCTGTACTTTACATCACGATACCGAGTGAACCGATGAGACCTGTCTTTCACAATCAATAACCTAGTACTAGGGCCTTGACGCCGTCCAACTAGCGATGGTCGTAATATCATATTTCTTGCACCTGTTTGGAAAATTCGACGCAATTGCTTTAGCCTTGTATCAGAAGTTCACCACTGCATTATGGTCTGGTCCTAGTTCACTACAGAAGCAAACTCATTACCATGGCCGTGACAACCAACGGAAGTTCCCATTCCTGCCTATCCGAGGGAAAAAGAATTAATCCCAAATAAACATCCATAAAAGCACACGAAACAAACCAGACACCCTTTTCCATTCCATAACAAAGTGAATAAACTTCCTCAGTCCACATTACGAAAAGTACGGAATACATGAGGAACAACGCTAATCCATGACATGTTAAGAGTAGTCTCAGCTGTGTCCTCAAGTGTCCGTTGTAGTGCTAAGCCCGCTTTCCAAGAGCCCAGAAGATTTATTACCTTTGTGTTTATTCAGCTATTAGCTGTGATTCAAGCTGCTAGACACTTTAGTGCTAAGAGCATATTCAATTCAAAGGCGGTGGGCAATTGGTGTACTAAAGATAACGCGTGCTTCACTGAATCAGCAATATGGAGATGTTAACCAGAAAAGGAAAAGAAACAACACAAACTTGTGCATATAGCTAGAATTACGCCCAAGTGTTTGGGTAGTCCCAATAAATTCGTGAACTCATTGCCAGCCCATCGAACATTCCGCCGTTAGAATGTCCTCCAACCCACCAGACCCCCGAGGTCGAAGCAGAGCCGCTGGGGGTTATGTTGAACCTGGAATGTGGTTGGATTCACCATTCAGTGATTCATCATCATCTTCTTCAGTAAAACGATTAATCAGAAAATGATCTGACCTCGTCCTCGAAAGAGCAGAGGATTGCAGCAGCATAAGCTCATGTGCCCCGCAGAATGGGAGTAAACCCTTACATGTTTGAACCTGTCCTCGCAGAAGAAGCTCACCCGCGAGAAGTACCAGCTGCCGCTAACCCAGCCAACCAAGACCGTCCTCCGAGTTTTTTAGGAACTGGTTTCGTTTTTTTATTTATTTTATTTTTAGGTAGTGGGGCCACCACGGGGGGATGGTTGGCATGGGACCCCAGTCAGTACCTCCCCCCCCCAATGCCCCTAGCTCAGCTCCTCAAATATATATGGCCTGACAGAAGAATAGCCTAATACAATAAAATTATTTGGAAATATTTGCATTGGATGATGTATTATTATGAATCAAAATATACATATCCTGAGACAATATTTTTAACCCAGATATATGATAAAACCTCAGAGATTCCGGGGTATTTGCACCCCCTGACCCCCAACTGAGCTTTGACCTAGGAAACCCCACAAGGGATCTTAGGGCAGGCCCCTGGGACCCCACCCAAGATAGCTCCTGCTTTGCGTTGAAACTCCCCCACCTAAAATTTTTCTTTTGCCCTCCACCCCCACACCGGCACCACTTTTGAAATCCTGGTGTCGCCACTGATTTTAGGCAGAATACACCCATGTAGTCGGAAGGGTCCTGTATCATGGATGAAGTGACATATCAATTTATTATTCTGCGAAGGTGCTGTTTGGTTTCAGAATTCCGTGTATGAAATTCTTCAGTTAAGCAAAACTTGTAGTGACTACAAGAGAAGAAAAGAACCACTTCAAATCCGAAAAAAAAAATCGCTTTCCATTCATGGGCATATTTACCTGGGGGATGGTGGGGGGGCTGGACAGAAACTAATGTGGGGCCCCCCTTGGCAGGCCCATAGCCAGACAAGGTGGGGTCAAATTTTTTTTTTTTCGGGGGGGGAATTTTTTCATGGTGCCCAATGTATACAAATGTATTAAATCGATGGTAAAAGCTCCTCTAGGGGGGCCAAAAAAATTTCATGGGGCTTCAACCCCTGCTCCTCCCCCTTGACTACTGGCCTGCCCCTTCGACTATAATTCTCCACAAGTCTACAGTGGCACATGGCCAACGAAAGGGGACAAAGGTTGTGGTCACTTTCGAACCCCCCCCTCCCCCCGCCCCACTCGAAATGAACTCCATAGATTGCCATCTTCTTTACATGTAAGCCTACAAAACAAAAATTAGCACAGATGAACGTCGGCAAGAAAAGTTCAACGTCAGACTGGATTGATCTTTAGTGTAAGCCTGCTAATATAAGTGGCAAGAAAAAAACAGCCAAAAATCAGGCAATCGACAATGGGTGATTCCAGCTGTTTCGTACTATGGCTACTCCTGGAATCACTCATACCCCCCAAACATACGTAATAAAATTTTGTGGGGGCCCTGGGGCACAGGTCCCGCTGGCCCATCACTTAAAATCTGGCCCTGTTTTCCATTGCTTTCTCAATGATCAAGTTTTAGGATGTAGTGTTGGTACTGGGAAGAATGTTCCCAAGAGGCCCTCCCACCCCCCCTCCAAACCTGCCCTCGCCTGTTTAAACCCTTTGTTAAGTGATGACATTTATATCTAAAATTAAAAAGATTTAAACCTCTTCCTACTCATTGTCTTGTAGTGAAGGGGTCTTTCATGCTATTTTGGGGGCTTTTATTCCTTTAGTAAGTACATAGCCTAAATTTGACAGTGTTTTACCCTCAGTCAAACATCAACTCCGTTGCTGTTTTAATTTCAAAAGGCCACGATCTTATGCAGTTATAAGCCCCACTCGCCTGTAGACTGTAGATGTACGGGAGGGGGGGGGGGGTCTAGGGGGTCACCTCGGGGTCACTCCCCATATCTGTGGCACCTGCTAAAACCCCTACTAAAGAATCTCCGACAGAAATGGTGCCTAAATCAACAGATAATTTGCCTCTACCCTTATGTAGGTTAATAATCACAACAAGGCTAAATCCTTAAGCCTAGTTCCCACATTGTATTCTGTAACTGAACCTCGAAGCCTGAAATCTGGTTCTGACCAGCAGTGTATTTTATTCAAATTTCTCTGGTCTAGACAACTTTGGTCAAATGGATAGTCTCCATCCCAGGTGGGTAAGGTATGAATGGCTATCATTTATCCACTTTAAAAAAAAAAAAAAAACACTTAGAGATAAATGATTTTATGTCTTTTTAGGTGTCAATGGCGATAACCGCACTATTTTGATGCAAGCAGTGGAGGAGACAGCGATTTTGCTGTCGAGAGTATCAACAGATTGTAGACACAATGGTAGAGGGACAGAGACACCCAGATGCTTGCCTCACACGCCATGAAGCAGATAACAGAATTGTAACTGTGCCCTTTTGTACTGAAAGTAGCATACATTGGCTGACAGGTTACGCGGAGAGAGGAGACAAATGCCACAAGATCAGAATGGGGTGAGGAATGACACTGTTTTTTATTCATAATTAATTACCCAGCATTTATTCAACAAAAATACGAAAAATTGAGTGACTTACCAATAGTAATCATATTTCCCAATCGTTTCTTTACACCCCCACCTCTTCCTCTTCCCTTTTATAGACTCAACACAAACACATGAGTATGCCAGCCCGCCCTGTCCACATAAACATGGAAAAAAAAAGAATAAAAAGTATCTTCCCTTGTATCCTCTTCAGCTATAATATGGCTATACCCTGCCTTCCTATTCATCATAATGATAAAAATGGTCACACATGCTGTTTGTTACTCCTGCTGTACCTTACACTTTGCTGCTAGTGTGATCAACAATACCACGTCACTCCTTTCACAGTCCTTTCCTCCGCCTTCTTTGAGTTCATTTGTTTGTACTTAATTTTTTTTTAATAACGTTTCCTAAATATCAGGAAGACCATAAAACAAGAAACCTAGAGCCACCAAAGCTATGTCTCAACAAATGAAAAAAAACAGCTAACGCATGGGATGTACTCCACCTACCGATACAACACACCTCACTCATCAATGGCAATTAAATTAAAGCCAGTGACAAAGATGCAAAAACATGAATAAGCATGTACTCGTACTTATTTGCTGTAAGTCCAAATCTACTGGATTTGTACCGCCCAAGCTATGCCAAATAAGTTGTTTTTTGGACTTCTCTGCTGACGCTTTGATGACATTTGGAAATCACCCATTAACAAGAGGGCATTCGGTACCAAACATGAGAAGTATATATTATATATATATAATATACAGATATATATATTAATATATAATTAAAAATATATATATATATTGCTAACTTGGGATTAAGGGGAAAATATTGTATGAAAAAAACCCCTAAAAAGGGAAAATCGTCAAAAGGGTAAAAATTCAGGTCGACTTTGCGAAATCACCACGCTGTTATATAGGAATACGTAATCGGATGGTAACGTCGTTTCACCACATAATCTATATGCCATTACTCAATGTTGACCAAAGGTGCGTACCCGTATCTGATACCCACGTACGGCTGGTGGGCATTGAAAAAGCGTTGTGGTATATCTGGTTCAAAAAAGGGAAAAATCTGGTTCAATGTATTCTATTGTTTCTTTTTGCCCCTTAACGAAACCGCGATACACCGAGTTCCCCGCTACAGTAGGAATTAGCGTAATAATATCTATATATATAATATATATTATATATATATATATATATATATATATATATATTAATATATATGTGTGTTTCTTTATATATATATATATATTTTGCTAATTTGGATTAAGGGGAAATAATCGTATGAACAACCGCCTATAAGGGGAAATCGTCTATAAGGGGAAAAAAAATCAGGGTCGACTTAACGAACAAACTCACACGCTTTTTCTATAGGATACGTAAAAAACCGGATGGTAATGGCCTTTCACTACAAAAATCTATATCGACAATACTTCAATGTTGACCCAATTTACGTACACGTATCGGTTAAACACGACAATTGTGGGCCATTGAAAATAACGTTGAATGTATATCGGTTTTTCAAATTCTACCAAATGCGAAATATAATTTATGTATTTTATGTTTTTTTTTCGCCTTTCGAAAGGGCGTCTGACCAGCCCTCTAAAATTTTCCCCCTACCGTAGGGTTTAGCGTATATTATATATAATATATATATATATATATATATATATATATATATATATATCATAGAAACCCACTAAATTAAACAGTGTGAGACATTGGATAAAAGTTCCTGGGAGACAATCGTTATATTTCATAAAATTTATATATTTCCATATCTAAGCCTACAAGTATTCATTACAAAAATTACCAATAATTCTTCATGAATGCCGCAACTCATGGTACGTTTGTTTAACTGTATCTTTTACACACAAGGTTTTAATTAAGTAAAAAAAATATTACAACGTATTTCGCAATACTTACTTGTCTCCCTATAATACATATAAAATTACATGTAAAACACATTGACACACCTGTATTTCTATGGTAAATAACAGCACCTATAATGTATTTATGCCAGCTTACACAAGTGGCCATAATAAGGAGGGCGGCTAATACGCTACCATAGAAATAAAATTCTGTTAGAAAGAATGTAGAGAAGGGGTTTAAATAATGGTGCAAAGAATTAGGGAGACATAAATTTGTCTCCTTAGTGAAAATGTCTCCTTAATATACCAATTATAACTGCAATTTGTCTCCCTAATAGGGTATTAACAGAAATATATATATATATATATATATATATATATATATATATATAGTTACAAATCTTAATGAATGTTACACAGTACCCAAAAGTTTAAATTTTCATTTCTCTTTAACAGCCGCTATCGATACACTGCATACCGCCAGGTTGTCAGATGGATTTGGGAGATCCTTGGGCGCAACAACAGAATTCCTCTACCCTCATGTGTGGTTAACACAATTGTTCAAGAATATCCTCCTCAACCAGGACGAGAGAGAAGAGGCTTCCGCTTTGCGCTTTTAGACTGATTTTCACACACTTTAAGTTTTCACTTGTTGCATAGGCAAGAGAAGCTGTTCTTGTCTGTGTTTGGGGGGGGGGGGCATGTTGAATGTTTTGCACCACCACCCAGGGGAAGGGTCTATGGGGAGGGCTTGAAAATATAAAGAGGGTCTTATATGTTGTGACATTTTGTGCATTTTTATGATAATTTATGAAAAAAGTTTGACACTATACTGGAATTGTTCCATAACTTTCATTGATTTGAAAAACAATGTCTTTGTACCTCAGCAATGGTGGGGCAAAAGCAGTATTACACCCCCCACACCCCCACATATTTGGACTGGAGAGGAGATGTTAAGTATATCTACACTGCCATTTGAACTATTGCCTTAATTCAGAAACTCCTTTCTTGCTTTAAAATAATTAACTTTATTTTATGATGTAAGTTTAAACTATCTGCTCTGGAAAGGTATTGAATAACAAGTCACTGAAGATATCATATGATTGCAAGCATTGGTCCGCGAGAGGCACTACTTTTTTTCACACTAGAAAGTTATGAACAAATGCAATACAGGTGTGATACCAAAGCAGATGAACAAGCAAAAGCTTTTTGTACCTTCTTATTTTTGTTTTATTTTGAAAATACATCATGATCTAGGATAGACAGATATTCTTTTACAGCAATTTGTTTCACGATTCCCATTGTTTTGCCAAGCAGCAATTACTGTCAAAGTGCTATGTTTTCATAGTCGCATGGGCAAATCTTGTTTGCTGCCGTTCCACAGCTTCCTCCATTGCTGGATGAACCATTGCATGGGCTAAAGGTGGTGGTGCATCAAAGAACCCTGGGATGTTTTCTCTTTCCTTCTTGTTTCCTGTGAATACTAACCTGGTCATCTCTGTTAGCAGATCATTGACATATTCTGGGAAGACAAGGAAATAAAATAGTAAAGGATAATTTAGTAATGATGATACGCATTAGAACATGATCCCTGAAACTTCTGAGAACAGAAGTAACAACAGTGAGGTAGCCCAACAAAATTATGTAGTTAAGCACCCATTCAAGCCCTGTGGTTTATATTAGAACTTACCTCGAGTAGGATCATCTAGAACCTTCTGGAGTACATAATCGCCACCTTTTGCTTTGGGGGAAACTCGTTTTCCGTTGCACACTGCGATCCTTCTTTGCCTTTTGCTCCCTTCCTGCATTCTCATTAAAGTACATGGCTGCTAGATAGAGCCTGCAAGATAATACAAAAAGAGAAGTAAACGAAGAGCTAATACCTTTATTGTTAATACAGCAAAATGGCAATCTTCATGTGCAAATTCTACTCGGGTGATTTCCACACAGATATTTTAAAATTTTCTGGTGGGGAAGTTGTCTGAGGCCTCAGTGGTACTTGCCATGAGAAGAAATTTTCCAATGGGGGGGGGGGGGGAGGAGGGGGATGGGACATTTTGACTGGGATGGGAATCATTCACGATGTAGAGATTTTACCAAGCAAAAGTCTACAGAACTCAAAAAATATTGAAAAGGTAGATGAAAACAGGGTTATGACAAAAGATATTAACGCTTACATGCTAATGCACATACCTGCACATCATACTTTGATAACTGTAGGCCAGCATCTTTGGGGCAAAATGGTTGATGATGCTGTGGTAGTTCTCCACAGAAGACGTCTGATGAAGTGGCGACATCTTCTTCACACCTCGTACCAAAGATGCTGATTGCAGAATTCTGATTAATTCCTCTGCAGCCTTAGAGTCTAGAATTAGCAGAAAATTAAGATGGTTTAAAGTAGTAAAAGATGTATTCTGACAATTCTTTTTCAATTTACAATTTACTGCACTGATTTGTTCTCCTCTGAGCAATTGTTAAGCAAGTCATAATATTATTCAAACCATTTTGCAAATCATTTTTAAGTAAATTGCAAAATGTATTAAAAATGCCACTTCTAAAATGCATCAGAGTATACCAACTTAACAATTTGCAGCAGAATATCACTCAGTATGTGGTGGTTGTAGTTGCTTATTGCATACTTGCCAAAATCTGTTAAATTCATTAAGTCCTTTAAATTGTAAAGATGATTTTATAGAAGAAAGGCGATGGGATGCACTGGAGTTGGGCCAGTTGGGAGGGGCAGACAGGTGAATGTGTGCAGTTGGGCCCAGTTCAAATACATTGTGAAATGTGCAGACACACTGGAATATTTTTGATGAATAATGTACTTGATGACCCTGCCCCTTCCCCTCACCCGTACACCTATGAAATGAATGCAACTATGATAGGACAGCTGAAATTACCTTATTTTGATCAAACTTACCTTTCTGAACCCAAGCCTTCAATCTGACATCTGCATCGATGGGAGGTTGGACACAAGCTGGAAACAGTTGGTTCTCGTGAACATGAATATCCATTATGTGGTTAACAACTGAATTCCATTTTGCAGCCATGATATCTCCATCTCCATCTGGGGTGGAACTGGCAACCCAATACACATGGTTGGTAATGCTCTTTGTCCAATCGTTGATCTGTCCACAATCTTTCTTTGCAGCAGCTGCCCTGCGTTTCTTCTTCAATCCTGTGGTTAATAAAAAACAATGGCACAAAAATTAATTGAGGTACTTTCCATTAATTCATTTCAATATGCTTCAGCTTCACCAGAGCTAGCCCCAAGAACACTGCAACCAAATTTGAGTAGATGCCACTGAATGTCATCCTCCATTTTATCTTTCTTGACACTTGAGAAAACAGATGAAATGATAATTGAAAAACAGTGGGAAGCAAATAGCCAAGGTGTAGAAAATAACAAGCATGTAAAGAAAGCAATCATTGATGTTTTTACAACTTACAAACAACTGATATTTGTATTGAAATGTGTTTTGGCTACATTTTCAAACAATTCACAGGTAGCAAACCATTACTTTTTATGGCAGGTCTGTCAATAATTAATTTGAGCAACATAAATCAGTGGATTTAATTTTTTTTTTTTGGCTGATGATGATACACTATAGAATCGCAACACCAGCCCTCAAAACAAAATGCAAAGTGCATGAAATATAAACGAAAAGAGCATTCTTCTGGAAGGACTGGCAGTAACTGAGGTATCACTGCAAACAATTCAAATGGTTGCTCATCTACTTCTTTTGATATCATACACAGAGTTAAAACTAATCAATTAAGAACAGTAGGGAAAATGCGGTACCTTTGGATATGTGCCATACATCAACATAATGTTTGACACCGTGTTTCTTTGTGAGCTCCTCTCTAATCCATGCAGTCACTTGCGTATGCCGGTCAGTTATGATGGTACCCATCTCCAGCTCCATCTTCTGCAGCCACGCAATCCCTCTCTTTAAGGCTTCCAGCTCCATCTGGTAACTGTTTGCAACCTCATATTTCTTTAAAAAAAAAGTGAGAAACACTAAATATCCAATGAATCTAAACAATAGGCATAAATATTCTGTGCTGAATGTCCAATACATAGCTGTTTAACAAGTCTCATATAGTGACTCACAAACACTTGCTATCATAAGTTTAAAGCTTTTGACAAGGAATCCAAGTTGTTTTCATGATGTGTCACAAGGGTCAATACAGAAAACTGTATGCTTCGTGCTTTGTTTTAAATCGCGTGGGGGGCGGCACAGTGTGAGAGTAGGGGTGGATGGGATATGTTGCTTTTTTGTGGTTGGGATTTTTTTTTGTTGTTTGAGTTGTCGTGTTTTTGTTTTTTCACAGTTTTTTTCATTTGATGTGTTGTGTTTGGTTTTTTTTTTCTTCTTTGTTTTTTTTAGTTTGGTGTTGTTGTTTTTTTTGGGAGTTTTTTGTTTTTTTTTCGTTGGAGTTGGGTTTTGTTTTGAGTTGTTTGTTTTTTTTCTTTTTTTGTTTGCTTATTATGTTTTGGTTGTGGGGTTTTGATACCGTCTTGTTATTTTGGTTGCTTTGATTGTTTGAGTTTATTTTGATTTTTTGAGTGTTTTTGTTTTTTTGTGAGTCCTTCTTTCATATGATTTTTTCCCTGTGTTTTGTTTGTCGTTTGTGGATCTGTTTTTTCTTTTTTTTTTGATCTGTTTTTTTTGTTTTGTTTTTTTTGGAGTCTGGTGTTCTTGATGATTTGTTGTTTTTGTTTCTTTGTTTTTTTTGATGAGTTGGTTTTTTTTTGTGTTTTTTTGTTTTGTTTTTTTGTTTGGTTGGAAGTAGAAAACAAATGGAAACGGTGAATGACTGTGATACCCATCTCTTTCCCTTTCCTCCTCCTCTTTTCAGTCTATTAATTTCTTTTTCCATCTAAACAAAGTATTTTTCACACTCACCTGTACAAGTTCCACATGTATCACCTTATTTACACTCTGCTCAAGGAACGTGTATGACCCATATTTGGCTGTATGCCCAGGGCTGTCATTCCGTGCGTCACCACCTATTATAAGCTCTTCCCCTCTCTCCTTCAAGTTATCCACCATCTGAAACTGCATTCGTTCCCATGTGTTGACCATTGCAGGTTGTAGATAGAGGCATTGATGCAACATGAAAGATGAGTATGAAACAGAGGCAATATTGATTCCTTTCATAATGTCAATGACCTTCTTAGGTGAAGCTCCACAAAACAGAATGGACCCTGATAATAAGATGTTCCCGGCGGGTACATTGCCAATGAAAGGTTTGCTGTACCATTTTTTACTGAATCCGCCCGGTGATGGCTTGTCTATACAAAAATGTTGTATAATTATCAAGCTTCCCTTGATGTGGGTAATCCTTCCTTCAGACTCTCCATGGCAATCAGGGCAAAGTCTAAACAAACTCATGAGGCATGTCTCAAACACAATGTACTTGGGTTCTACGTGTGGTGGGGTAGGTTCATCAACATTGTCACTGTGAAAAAGGAAAAGCATATTATTAGTGTAAATCAGTAAAAAGTGCAACCACCATATATTCTCCAATAAATGCTCCCCCCCCCCCCCGTAAGTTTCTGAAAGGCGAAACAGTTGTTCAGTGGTCATTTGCTGAGGTAGAAGTCAAAGGGGTTTTGGTTCTTTATGAAAAACAGAGGGACTATAACAACAACGGTTACAGGGAAGCGACAACACTGCACGGAAGCCGGGTGATTAGAAGGGCCCTGCAAGTTAACCTTCACCTCTACATCTAAGAAACCTGTAGCTCATTTGAAGACACTAGTGCAGGCTTTAGCAGTTAGTTATTTTTTAATTAAATTTTCTCTCGTAAAAATCCTCCCTCCACCCCCCCCCCCCACACTTTTTCAAAAATGCAACACGGCAAATGAAACGTGGCAAATGCATCAGACAATATTTAAAGGAAGTACATTTTTTCAGCAGGACTGTGCAGAGAGAACAAATTGCGAAGACTGCTAGAGTGTGTTGTATAATGTGCCTTGCTCAAATGTTAACCCATGCTCATTAGACATCAGAGTGCTGACAGGCAACCTAGATGAAACAGCTGCATCCAAAGGTGTGAGGTCAGGGTGAAGGTTGGCAAATCCATACCAAGCCTGCTGGTGGTGCTAATGCATTGTTTAGTGAAATTCTGGGAATAAACTTCAATTTGCATGAATGCAATAAACTGAATTATAAACAGTTGCAATCTTACATATCTGGTATGAACTGCTGTCTAGTACTGTCATGGCCACCACTTTTTTCTGAAGGTTCGTAGTCTGGATCATTTGCATCATCCTCCACACCCTCATCGTCTCCTTCATCTGATGGGTCGTCTTCATCTTCCTCTTCTGCCAATCGGGCTGCCGTAGGTTCCGTCTCCTCGCTACTAGTCTGCGTCCACGCATCTTTGGCTGGTACCATTTGCCACTTCCTGGTTTGTGTGCCTGTACACAAAAAAAGAGAAAAAATAGAAATATAGTCACTTCTTTAATTTCCATGAGAACACCTGACTACAGTAGCTAGTCTGTAACTTTCAACAGGTTCTGAGACCATTTGGCAAAGTTGAAGAAATTGATTGATCATATTTTGTCTGTTACGATGTGAGGGATTAGTCTTTGTCCTGTGTATATAGAAAAATGAAAGGTGGTAAAAAATTCAAAACATGTAGATTAATTCTTCCAGTTTGTTACTTTAGTACCTAAATTTTCAATTAAAAACCACAGTCTACAGTATGCAAACTTTGCAAAGTGACTTCAAAAGGTTACAGAACTGATAAGAGAGTTAATCTTTGATAAGAAAACTATTTGTACTGCCTGGCAGGTTACTGGGAAAAGGGAAAAAAACAACAAGTAGTTTAAGTTATACTTGTATTTTCCTTTTTTTTACTTGCAAATCTAAGCCTCTTCAAATACAATATGGTTAGGACAGAGGGTATGGTTGGTCAACAAGAGAGAAGTTGTCAACAGATTTCTGTAGCAAATAATCCGCAACCAAGATTTACGATAAAATTTAACAAACAACACAAAATGATAAACGTCTCTTCTACCTTTATTGGTTCCCCAGTAGGTACTTCTAACTGTAACTCCCTTTGACCTATGGTGCTTCCTGACTGGTTCCATCATGACTTGCGTACTCTGGGACGTCTTGGTGTCATCAACCCTCACTGTGGACAAACAGCCAGCCTCGCTGATCACAGAAGTTGCTTGAACTCTCTCACCTTTCTCCAGTTCCTCTACCTTCTTGGCAAAACCCACCAGCACATCTGCAGCATTTTCAATTGTCGGAATTACCTCTTTTGTTGGGGGGAGCTTATCCATGATTAACCTGGACACTTCCTGCATCACAGAACACACAAAAAAGAGGAATATAAGTGACAGCATACACTATAAACCTGTCCATAAAGTTTTTTTTTTTTTTTGCATGCTGCTACAGTTTTAAGACAGTGTGGAGCACCACAGACAAATCACGATGAAGATGTTGTCACATGAACATGTCAGCCTGAACCAACAACAAAAATATCCCACAACAAAATTTACTACAAATATTTTTTATATGTGCTAGATTACTGTAGGTCACAGGCGTGGATCCAGACACTTTGAAAAGGCGCGGATCCAGACATTTTGAAAAGAGCGACTAAAAGCCCCCTTGAATATTCTCATAGATTAAC
>JAIZAY010001809.1:0-13019 GCA_029531755.1 Holothuria leucospilota | reverse complement strand
GAGCCCGTAAATTAGGCGGCATATAGCAAACCAACGGAACTTGTGCCAAGTGTAACTCCAAGACTGAAATATAGGAATTCAGGGCCGTAGCCTGGTCGAAATCTATATGGGGCAGTTCATGAGAGCGCGCAGTGACATGCCTAGATCTAGAATAACAGGCGCCCAGAACAGATCCTGTCGTTGTTACCCGGACGAAGGTAAGTGTCTATTATCTATTCCAGTGTATATTATCTATGTTAGACGACAAATCCTTCATTCGTAAACGTCGCCCAGGGTTTCGTAGTGAATCCTGTTGCTAAGGTAACGTTTTGTTACCATAGCGTTACATCAACGCTGTATGAGGTAGTAATGTGGCAAACGTAGACAGAAGTTGACGTTAAGGATTGCACAGTCAATGCGTAAGCGAGGCGGCTCAGTAGGCAACTTAGTATCTCTTACCTTCGTTTTGCGGCTCTGAATGTTGAAAATAAATCTCAGATATAGGCGACATGTCCATGCAATTTGTAGTGTTAACTCTTACATAATCGAACTAAAGGTAAAATAATGTTCATCAAGCAACAAAAGTATTGCTGTTCCTCAAGTTACTCTTCGGGAAAAGCGAGGGAGAATAAACCTCTTCATTAGTTACGAAGAGCACCAAAATGTGATGTTTCGCCCACTAACTGTGCACAGACTGGCTGTCGGAGACTAAACCATTTTGGACCTAACTATTTCTTTCAAATTAGCCATAATTTTGTACAGGTCATGTATAAGACCTTGGTCTCTAGTCAATAAACACTCTTAGTCTGTGACATCCAGTGGCGTAGCTACGGGGGCATGAGGGGGACGTGCCCCCCACAACAAAGCCGTGCCACCCCAGGTGTCCTCCCGTAAGTCCCGTTGAAAATTTTGGAATGCACAATTCTGTATGTAAGCCCTATAGAGAGGGAGAGAATTCAGAAATTGTAACCCCCAGGAAAGGTTCGTGACCCCCAGTGTCCCCCTGCTCAAAAAATCTGGGCTACGCCATTGGTGACATCGTGGGGTTTATTGGAAGATACCATAGAAACTGACCTATGAATAAGTCAATGAACTTCAAACCACTGATCTACATGTATAGACGGGGAAACTTTGGCAGGTTTTTTGATGTCTTATTGTGATAACTTCTCACAACAAAGGAAAAATGACTGAAACCTTAGTGCTATGAATCAGTTAACTTCCAGTCAATAAGCAGTATATCTATTAATTTCATGTCTATATCCAGTGGGCTATAGCAATCTATAAAAAAAACTGCTAAATGATCTCGGCTGTTTGGGATAACATTGACAGGCACGTAACATATCAGCTTACCTGCCCCCTGTCCTTTCCCTCCCACCTGACAACATGGACCCCTGGTAATTTCTCAGTCTCAAACCCTCTTCTCAAAATTTGATGGGGGCATTCTGCCGTTACTCCTTGTCAGCTCGTGACCCCATGCATATATTTGACTGGTTACATCACGTGTTGACACTGGTAAAACAACATAGGCCCAACATATAGGCACTTGGAATAGAGGTCTTGACTCAACCTCGATTCATACGGACCTAGCCTACCTCAATTACCACACAGATTTAGCCTATGCGGTGTTGCTTTATCCTAACATTTTGACAGCAATCATCAGCGATTTTGATGAATATTTTAAGTTTTAACACAAAACTGGGAATTTCACATGCCATAGTTACCATAGCAACCAAGTGACTTAACTCTTATTATAATATCTGTGGCGTAGCTAGATATTTTTTGTGGGGGGGGGGGGGCAAAACAAAAATTTCGACAGATTATTATCTTGATAGGTGTACGATTCAAAATTCTGGGGACCTTTTTTGCTTTCCGGGCAATTTTGAGGCCGACTTTTGATTTTCACGTTGACATATCGATGTGTAATTCTGCTTAAAAACATAAGGAGTGTTGTCAGTGTTTCAAATGAATTGTTTTTATTTAGTTTTTATTTACGACAGAGACTACAAATTTCCGACAGAGGCCTCCGGAGGCTTTGTGGGGGGGGCACCGCCCCCCTGCCCCCCCCCCCCCCCCCAGCTACGCCACTGTATAATATCGAAACTGTCTCTTCAAATGTTGATATTTTCGACCAAAATAAAATTCTTTGTGTCAAATATCGCTGGTTCTTGCAATTGATATCTGTAGAATTGCATGGAACGCACAAATAGTCAAAATATGGTACAGTTGGTCCAGGAGGGCTTTCCTGGAAACACTGACTCGAAATGACGTCATTTCTCAGAAAAATCGAGCAAAAAATAGCTCACAAATTTCCCAAGTATTGCAATATAATTTTAAAACTCCTCTAATGATGAGGGTTTAGGGTATTTTCTAACAAATAACACCAAAACATTCCAGAGCATCCGATCTGTATGCCAGGTTTGTCACTCTGAAATATGATTTAACCGAGCTGCCAATGTTACCCAGGAAGCCAAACTTCCCCCGTTTTACGGTACTGGGGCCAGATTCACAAAGAATACTTATGCCCATTGCCCACCAACTCCGTTAACTTGCGAAACTGCTTGCGCCAGCTTGCGAAGCCAAAATAGCGCAAGTAACGCAGCGGTGGGCAAGTGTTCTTGCCAAAGTTTGCGCAAATTTTCCTTGCGAAATTGCTTCGCAAGCTGTTGCGCTATTTTTGAACCTGCCCAAAAAAAGCGCAAGGCAGGCTGCGCTAAAAGTCTTTCGCAATGCATTGCAAGCAGTGAGCAGGCCCATCGCAAGCATACGCAAGGAGCGCTGTGCAGCGCAAGTCGGCACAATCTTTCCGGCCCAGGAAAGTACAGCGAGTATGCTGGGCATGGTCGGTCCCGTCTCCGTCTGATACCCGTCCCCGTCTGATATTCTCAATTATAGGCAGTGATCATTTGCCTTTTGACCATCCTATTAGTACAGTGCACACGTGGGGCTGCAGCTTTCTCCTCACCACAAAAATGGCTCCCAAGAAGGCCAGGCAGCCAAGATTTAAGCTTTATCAGGAAAAAGAACTGTCTGTAGCTGAATGGTATCAACAGTACCCTGAGTTTTATGATAAGTCGATGATGGAGTACAGTGGTCTTGTGCAGAGGCCAGTCTCGAATCTTCTGTGTCCGTAATTGAATTCAACTGTGAGCTGTTTCGCGAATATTTGCCCGGTGGGCAATGGCATGCGCTGCAAATTTTATAGGGCAATTTACAGCGCAATTACTTGCGGAAAAAATTGGCGCTAAAAACCGCAAGATAACGCAGGCTTCGCAGTTGGTGAGCAATGGGTATTACGCACAAAAACTTACGTAAGTCAGACTTAAGCCTGGGTCCCATATATGCGATTCAACTTGCGATTCAACTTTCAACTTAGTTGACACACCAGTTGCATAGTGGGACCGGGAATCAACTTGACAATCGACTCAACTCGGTCGAGTTGAAACCAAAGTTGAAAGAAATAGAACATGTTCTATTTGCTGCAACTTTACAATCAACTTTTTCAACTGCGCATGCGCCACAGTGTGTATTCCGCGAAATTTGACCGATCAAGCGAACACAAAGTTTGTAAATATGGCAGCAAAGACAGCCAATTACTTCGCATTTATAGAAAAAGTATACGTCCTTAGAGTGTCTCTGCCAAACGGACTCAAAGGATAACAGTTAACTAAGCGTCCACCGGTTAGTTTTGGAAAATATTGCCAAGGGATTTGATTTTGCAGGTAAAAATGTGATAGAAAGATGCGTGTGGATGCACAACCGCTGTGCCCAACGTACAGGCGAGTGTAACCTTTGCACATACAAGGCCTGTTAAAATTATTGGGAGGGCACCTGCTTGAGTGAACACTTTGCGCCTCCGGCCAGGGGTACAGGGGACCTTCATACTAGGTGTGTTGGGGTCCAGGGGCGAAGCCCCTGGAAGCCAAGCGATTTGGTGCATTGATTTTCGAGGACACAGATCACATATTTCTGATCTGAAGTTCTCCCCAGCTGCTATTAATAGGCTAATATCACAATTATTCATATCGAAAATGTGTGTAACATTTATTTTTCTGCATACCTCATAATATGGGGGGGGGGGGGCATTTGATATATGCCTCACTAAAAATATTGAGGGGAACATGTCCCCCGTGTCGCCGCCCATATACCTCAGTTCTACATTCAGGATCTGTCATGCGTGGTCCCATTCTCACCTGGCTGGGAAGAACAAATACTGCATATAACATTATCACAGGTAAAAGGTCTAAGGAGGGCTATAGCTTCAGTTTCATTTGGGGTAAACATTAGGATGGATGTTAGACAGGGGTATGGGGCTAAGTGAAGGTGAAGTCAATTTGGAGGTTAGGGATAAGTGGACATGGGAATAGACAAAGGTGAAACGTGAAAGAAATGAAATCATTCTTCACACTACTGCAGTGGGAACGAACACTATTCAATATGGGATTTGATAGTTAAGGGCTGCGGTCATGATATATTGTGTTAGTTACTGATATGGGCAAGGCCTTTGAAAGGCTTTCGAATAGGGTCAGAGGACTGAATCATCCTACTTCAGTGCATTCATTATTTATGATTTTGGTCGTTGTAACACATAATTAACAACCTAATAATTTTTGAAGAATACCTGAAAACTGCATTCTTCAAGTAACACTTTCAGTGTATCCAGCCCTCAATTTAGCCGTTCCAAGGCCCACGGTGACTCTGTGGGAGTTAACAGGTAGGCCCTATGATATGACTTAGTACCACTCGATCGTACACTTTCCATTGTTTCGTGCGTCCACGGTGTTTAAACCTATATCATGTAGGCTAAATCTGTTTTTCAAAAATATAGCCATAGGATATCCATGGGTATCCATCCTTCTAGTATCCAGTGGCGTAGCTAGAAATTTTTTTTTGGGGGGGGGGGGGGCAAAAGCAAAAAGTTTCCGTTGAGACCGACTTTTAATTTTCACGGTCACATTTCTATGTGTAATTCTGCTTGAAAATATAACAAGTGTTGTTCGTGTTTCAAATGAAATGTTTTTAATTTATTTCCGATAGAGACTAGAAATATCCGACAGAGGAATTCGGAGGCTTAGTGGGGGGGGGCGACCGCCCCCCTGCCCCCCCCCCCTCTAGCTACGCCACTGCTAGTATCCTCCTACAATCACTATCACTATTGCTCGGTCTTAGACAAAGCATAACTGTTAGTTAGTCATGTGGCACTTGAGTAGGTGTAATAGCCCTTGAGTAGGTCTACTTCAGGTTCATGTTCCAATAAGCTGCGAAAATATACAGTAACGTCCTTCGCACATAGGCCTATCTGTTAGTAGAAACTTTGGCCAATGTTCCCCTATTTTCGTGGCAGAGCACCCCCTGTTTTCTTGGAGAAGGCATATACCAGACCTGTGATAAGCCTTTGCCTGGTTAAATGAGAAGGTATCGTACTCAAATACATTTCTCTGTACTTGTAGAGTCGTGCGTATATCGTGCTCCAAAATCTCGTACCCGTATGTTTACGTCTTCATTGTATTTGTACAAGGTGTTTTATACACATGAATATAACTTAAACTCCGGAATGTTAAGTTTATTAATATTTCGTGATCCTTTTTTCTATTTTCATAGAACTTTGTTTTAATGTTTACTGTATTTGACTGATTTTCACTAAAGACTCCATCAAAACTTGTAAAAAATAAATATGAAGTGTGAGGAAGAAGTGGCGGTACTGAAGAGTATGAGTGGAATCCTCCTCCCTCCCCGTTTCTCCGTCTTGCTCCCCTGCCAAACTGAGTCTGGTACCATATCCAGCATGAGTATGAAATATGTAGATCTATAGTTATTTGTCTTAGAAACAGCTTCCCATTCAATGTATTATACCCTGGATTACTAGGGTAGGCCCATGAACCTTACGCTTATGGGGCAGCCTTTCGTACTTCTGCCGGCCTTCGGCACCGTTGGGTGCATTCCCTCGATCTTATTTCTTCTGCCCCTCGTTTACCCCCAACTTTGAAAATTTTAGTGCCTCCACTCAATCTACCTTACCTATTTTTAATTTGAAAGTAACCCATTCCCATACAAATAGAAGAAGTTACTACATCACCACTTGCCAGGTGACACTTTATAACAGGGGTTCTCGAGTGTTTTGGGCCGATGGTCACTTTCAGAGATTTTTCTTTGTAACAGTAGTAGCAACAAGAATTGAATAGCAAAATTCTTAGTTAACATTTGGGCTTCGAAATTTTCATGGGTCATTTTAGAGCGCTTCGCAGGCCGCAAATGGCCTACGGGCCGCTGCTTGAGAACAGACTATATGAAAAACTTATTTTATCATTTTCGTGTGCAATCGTGCTTATATTATGACTAATTTGGCCTTCCTTACGTGTCTATGGTCATTTCATTATGCAGTTACTTAAACATATTCATCCATTTTCAATTATTTGCTTTGCTGTTGTATTATTTTATCTATATTCGTGCTGTTGAAAAGAGAGCTTTGGATTATGCTAAAGTGTGCCAGAAATCGTACATTTTAATAATATATAATGAAAAACTTTAAAATGAATGGTCGAACTCCAAACTTCACAGGACATTCCTGAGCTGAGATGTAAAATGTTGAAGCTTATTTTCTAAATTCAAAATGGTAGATTGCGCAATAGTTTGTAATGTCTTCTTGTACTAGTCAAATTGCCGTCGACATGTTTCTTCGTTTGTTTGTTTGTTTTTTTTTTCAAAAGCTACTGCACCTTGTACCAAAGTGTGATCACTCTCTTACTGTTATAGGGTGATTTGACTTAGTCAAATTGACTACAAGTTCTCCCTTTACAACATGCTTTGAAAAAAAAATCAGTTAACTTTTCTTGGCCATGTAAACATTTCAATTTCAAAAGAAACTAAGGCAATTTGAGTTGTACAAGGAGGACGTCACAGTTATTGCGCAATCGACCATTTCAAGTTACGTGAATAAATTTCAACATTTTCTATCAGAGCAATGGAATATTCTATGAAAGTCAAATATACTTTTTTGTAATTCTGGATTTAAGGTACGGTACTTTTAAAGTTAAGTTATCGTTACCGCGCTTACCCTTCAAAGTATAAAAGTGTAACATCAGGAATTATTTAAATACACTTGGTTTAACTATATGTCTGTAACAGAGTCTACTTCCTGGCTATGACCTTGTGCAGAAATCCCGTAGGATGGAGAGGACCCCCTCCATTTTCAAGTTGCACAATGAATTAGCATGTTCATAAACTTTTTCATTTGACATCAGCAAGTTTACTTAAGTGTTGTTTACTCACGCTCTCCATTTATTCTAAAGTGTTGGTCCACTTTAAAGCATAGCCTGTGTTCAGTTTGCCTTAAATTGCAAGGGCTTCTGATGGGTTCGTCTTTTGGCGAACACTGAGGTATGTTTCTTGTAGGTAAATATTGTATCAAATCATGAGCAAATGCCTTCTTCTCCCCTCTGAAAATCATCGCTTCATATCAGTAAATCACTTGTTTGAAACTAAATTGTGCCATACCAGTCTAGCGGTGACACTTCATCAACCTCCTCACACCCATAGTGCAACACAGATAGGAATAAGATGAATTTAATTCGAAGTATTCCTTTAGTTATCTTTAGTATATTCTTTCGGCGTAGATTTCTGGGGTCGTAGTCTGTGGGGGGCAGCTCCCTCAGAGAATACCAAGTCCTAAATGAAGGTTAGCCCATAAACAAGATACCAAAAATGCTAAAAATTTCACTGTCCTAATTATGATTTGAAGGCCCTCAGACCATGGAAATTGCATAGAAGGGCTCCAGTTTCTCCGAATTTCCCCGAGGAGATCCCGGACCCCGCTACAGATGCATTTTGTGTTTGAATAAGTCCTGACGAATGGGTCTCTTCCTTAAAGTTTGGATCCACCCATGTCCAGGTAGGAATGGTGCTGCACTAACTGTAACTTCATGATGTATGTAATACACTCCATGAGCGATGTAGACTTAAGATTTTTCGAAGGCATAGGCTACTCTTTCTTTTTACAAATGGGACAGCGTGCTATTTCTCCTACAAAGGAATTTTACTGAAAAACTTTTTCTAATTTACCCTTTTCCTTTTAAGTCTAAACTAATTAAGCATGAAATCTGAAGATACAGAATGATGAGATGCAAGTTACAAGGCATACAAAGTACCGTTTCCTGCAGCGTTGGCGGCATTTTGACGAAAATTTTCTTGATGGGCCTTCTGTACGCGACTACAAAGTGGTAACCTTTGAGCCTCAGGCCATGAGAAAACCGAAGAAAATTACTGAATACTAAGACTGTTCTAAACATACACCGGTGTTAAGTTCAATGCTTTAAGTACCCTATTGCTAGAGAGCTATTTTGCATCAAAGCCATCATATCATGTTAAATTTTCTCAAAGGTGATACCTTAGGCAACACCTCTTCTTATCCTTAAAAAAATCCGGAAAATGCACTCAACAATGAAAGATAATTTAAGCCCTGTAATCAGTTTAAAGCTTTGACAAAGATAGCGACATTTTTCATCTAGATATACAAAAAAGTTTTTCAAAGGGTGAGGGTGTCACCCTCTCCCTTTACCGGAGATGAGGAACACGAAATATTCACTACATAATGATCATTCTAATCTTATTAAATCATATAATTAATATAAAACTTTTCCAAGGGAAGCACCAGCCTGCAACTTAGCTAATTGACGTTAATGTCCTCCTGCCCTTAGACCCCTCCCTTAGGGCGGCTCCCTGGCGGGGGTGACAAAGGAAAGATTGGTCTGGGTGTCAACTATAATTGGTATGCCACCGGCGGGGCTCCACTTAGTGTTGTTAACTCCCCCCCCCCCCTTTCCCCTTGAATTTTGCCAAGGCTACGGCCCTGATTATGTCTTCATATAGACTGGCGAAAATAACATTTACAGGCCGCATAAGATGCATATGCATCAATACAAACTCTTTCCTTTGAGGTCTCAAAAGTAATAAACTTTCACACGAAGAAGATCACTAGTATCGGTAAAATCCTTATAATAGGTCTCTGAGCAGCTTTAGTACGATATGTGTTTTAACAAAGGAAAAAGCTGATTGAACAAATGACGGACACGCAGTAATTTTGCGGTGTGTCTGTACCTATCTTTGGGGTATTATTACATCTGCCATCTCCTCTTGGTCAAATGTAGGGGGTTCTACCATATCTAGCCATCCGTTATTGGGTATCTTGCGTTCTGATTGGTTAAGCACTGACCTGTTTTTCCACAACACACGGTCAGTAAACGTAAATACTGATAAGAATGAAGTTTTTCATACATTTTCGGTGGTAGAATAGGAATAAACCACATTTGTCGGACTATTACTGTCTCACATAAACCGTCTTGACTCCAAATTTGGCAAAATAACGGACGTGGCTTCGACTAGTCCGTTATTTTGCCAAATTTGGAGTCTCGGCGGTTCATTCACCAATAATAGTCCGCTAAATGCGATTTATTCCTGAAATATATCTCCAATCCCTGAGATCTGCGTCTACACTTACATTAATTACCTAGCATGGTACTTAGGCAACAATGAAAAGTTGCAAGAGAGTTGCGCGTGTGGGACCAGCCAACAGTTGCGTCGAAAGTTGATTGAAAAATCGCGCAACTTGTTGAAAGTTGAATCGCAAGTTGAATCGCGTATATGGGACCCGGGCTTTACGATGCGTATCTTGCTTAGTCGGTATGCACGAAGGGAAAAGTGCGTAAATATTTTGCGTAACTTTACGCAAGCTTCAGAGTTGTCGTAAGTGCAAAATGTCATAGCAACACACACAGCGGCACGCTGTACCAAACAGTTGTGCACAGCGTGAGACTGCGCGTGTAACCACAGAGAGACGTGCGCGTCGTTTTAACAATAACAGTCAATGTGATTGGCTCAAAATGTGACAAAACAAGATGAAACCGCACACACGATTGGTTGAAGTGCATTTATTGCAGTTACGTAAGAACTTTCTTAAGTCGTATTCACGAAAAAGACTTACGCAGTTCGTAAAGATACGCAGCGTAACTACAATAAATGCACAAGAGCCAATCGTGTGTGCAGTTGAATCTTGCTTTGTTACATTTTGAGCCAATCACATTGATTGTTATTGTTAAAACGACGCACACGGTCTTCTGTGGCTGCACACGCGGTCCTATGCTCTACACAACCGTGTGCTAAACGCGTACTTCTGTATGTGTTACTATGGCTATTCAGTTTGTACTTACGACAACTCTGAAGCTTGCACCCTGATCTACATGATTTGATCTACTGGGCCGGATTCACAAAGAATACTTACTCACAAAAATTTGCGTAAGTCAGACTTACGAAGCGTATCTTGCTTAGTCGGTATTCACGAAGAGAAAAGTTCTTAAATATTTTGCGTAACTTTACGCAAGCTTCAGGGGCCGGATTTACAAAGAATACTTACGCACAAAAATTTGCGTAAGTCAGACTTACGAAGCTTATCTTGCTTAGTCGGTATTCACGAAGAGAAAAGTGCGTAAATATTTTGCGTAACTTTACGCAAGCTTCAGAGTTGTCGTAAGTACAAAATATCCATAGTACCACATACAGAAGCACGCGTTGTGCATAGTTGTGTAGATTGTAGAAACGCGCGTCTAGCCACAGAAGACCGTGTGCGTCGTACTAACAATAACAGTCAATGTGATTGGCTCAAAATGTAACAAAGCAAGATTTAACCGCACACACGATTGGCTCATGCACATGTATTGCAGTTACGCAGCGTATCTTTACGAACTGCGTAAGTTGTTTTCGTGAATACCACTTAAGAAAGTACTTACGCAGTTCGTAAGTATTTTTACTTACGCAAGAACTTAAGCAAATGTTAGTGAATACCGCCCCAGAGTTGTCGTAAGTACAAAATAGCCATAGTAACACATACAGAAGTACGCGTTTAGCACACGGTTGTGTAGAGCATAGGACCGCGTGTTTAACAATAACAATCAATGTGATTGGCTCAAAATGTAACAAAGCAAGATTCAACCGCACACACGATTGGTTCTTGTGCATTTATTGTAGTTACACTGCGTATCTTTACGAACTGCGTAAGCTGTTTTAGTGAATACAACTTAAGAAAGCACTTACGCAGTTCGTAAATATTTTGACTTACGCAAGAACTTACGCAAATGTTAGTGAATCCCGCCCCTGATCTAGAACCGCTGATATACATGTCCTACATATAGCTCAGTGCTTCAAACCAGTCATTGTGCGTTCATGTTCAAGTCTACTCCTGTGAAATGCCGGTCGGATATAGATAGTTCTCACGTGACGTCATAGGAGCTTTTCACGTGGCGTATTTCAGCCATGTTTGAGGGCAATCTCCATATGTACGCACAGGCCTGCCCTCAGACATGACGGTTGCTAATGCCTAGTTGTGACGTCACTGAGAACTATCTATAGCGCGCAACTTCACTACACCCGCGTGCGAAATCTAGGTCTACCTCGTGCTTGCAGGGTGCTTCATTGTTTGAAGTAGTGTGCCTACTAGTAGGCACACTACTCCACACTACTCCTTCTCCAAAATGACGCCGCGTGACGTCCATACTGCATAAGGTCTGTAAGAATGTAAGCGTTCTTCCGCGCATCTTCTCATCCCTGAAGCGATAATTATTTAGTCACAAATATAGTTTCAACATTCATACAAACAAGCATATATCATGCGTCACTCACAAACAACACACAGTCACTATTAACCATACCGACAGATCACGTTGCGTTTTAGTACACTGAGTACAACCGAGACGTACAGTTATTATCTCATCCCCACATACGTAGTATGTGGGGGATGAGATATTGTGCTTCGTTTACCATTGAAAAGTGCACACGTTTACCTCTACCAGTCGCCATAGCAACCGTAATCATGGAAATGCATGGTAGGGAAAGAAATTTGTGGGCTTTATGGACCGCTACTCAAGGGTGGGGCACAAAATGGAAGTGGTGAAGGTCCTGTTCCGGTCATTGTGACCAAATAGTGCCCTAAAATTTGGGTCAAAGGCTCAGATGGTCAAATGGACATTCACAAGGTCAAAAAGTGTGTCGCGAACTCCTCCTAAACTAAGAACCAAGATTGAGCCCAAACTTGGTGGGCGGGTGCATAGTCCTTTGGAACTTGTGCCTGACATACCCTCAGGCATGATAGGTCATAAGGTTCAAAGGTCAACCATCAAAAAAGGTTCAAAAATAAGTAATTTTCCAAATCTGGCTATAAAACCTTGAATGCAACAATAAATAATGGCCCTGATTTCTGGACATAGCTTTCGTATGATTGAAGCGTTCTTGGCACCAAACTTGACCACTTGTTCTTCTGAGGTCAAAGGTCACGGAGGTTCAGGAAAGGTCAAACGACCAATTTTGGGGTCAAAAGTGTGACGCGCACTCACTTAAAACTGAAGGGTACTAATGACCCCAAACTTGGTGAGGGGTGTGTGCATGGTCCCTAGAATTTGTGCCTCCAATAGTCATCCAGCATGATAGGTCAAAGGTCAGAGGTTCAAAGGTCACGATAGGTCTCCAAAATAAGCAAAATTTTTGAATCGGCTGGTTAAAAGCTTGAACGAAACATTTAACGATCCTCATTTTTCGCATAACTTTCTGAGAGACACCTACTTACACAACTTTACACTTGACCTTCTGAGGTCAAAAGGCCCACCCCCGAAGGTCAGAAGGTCAAACAACAATTTGGGTTCCGGGGTTCAAAAGTGTGCCGTGCGCTCACTCAAAACTGGAAGGTGCTACTGACCCCCAAACGTGGTGGTGTGGGGGGGTGCACAGTCCTTGGAATTTGGGCCTCCAGTACCCTCAGCAATGATAGGTCAAAGGTCAGAGGTCAAAGGTCAATATGTTACGAAAGAACAATTTTTTTTTTTTTTTAAATTTGGCAGTAACACACTGAATAGAAAAGGGTAAAGGATCCGTACATTGACCACTGTCTTTTCCTGACACTCAAAATTAAGTTTTCACCTGCGGTTTAACAAACCCCACCATAAAAGCCATCACAATGACATGATCAGATGCACACTTATCTAAGCTTCTCTTGCTCCAAAAAA
>JAIZAY010001730.1:0-13407 GCA_029531755.1 Holothuria leucospilota | reverse complement strand
AGGAGAAGGACTGAAGTCCAATCATAACTTGAAAAAGGCTAAATTCTTAATAAAATTATTTTTGTCACTAATTTCTTTATGTTTGATTCCACCTTTAACTTTAACACAGTTTTGACAATGAGCTCCCCGTCGTATCCAGTATTAGTTCAAACCTGGCGGACCCAGAGACGAATTTCAAATTACAGGGAGTCAGGACGGAACTAAAGATTGACAGACTGAAAAAAGGAGATAGTTTGTAATTCTTTGGCCCGGTTTATATTGACAAAAGGAAACTATGCAAGACCAATGCAAAAGCTGCGTAAATACGGGCATTATGATTACTGTCTTCTTGGTATAAAGGCATATTTTAGGCCATTGGTGTCGGCCTACTTTAGCAAAAACAGCGGAAAACTCTGGCTACTGGATCCTTGGATCGGTGTTCCAGCCGTTTCTTTAAATAGCTGGATTGGCTTCTAAACCGTGTACAGGGCAGTTGCGAATCAAAACGCGAAGGGAAGAGCAGATCCAGCCCCAGCCTACCCATCCCCTTTCACAACTTTCTGTCAGACGATCTATGTCAAACGTGCACTCCATCGTCGGTACCTAATCATTACTGGCTAAATGTCGAAATTTTAGATGGTCACAGTACATTATAATGCACTTTTCTATAAAACAAATGTTTTACATCCTTATCTTGATTGCCCAATGAATAGACACCTCACCTAACATGGTTCAATTTCAACATTTTTTTCCTGGGGTAGAAGTCCAGGTCCTGTCTTAGCCAGTTTGAGGATAAATAGTCATTACTTGTTAGCTGGGTCCAAAATGGCAGTTGGGCAGTTGTTAAACTACATAATAAAGCACTATTCCATAAAACTGTTCCATGTACTTAAACACGATTGTTTTTTTTTTAGTATTTTTTCACATTTAGCATCTTAGATTTTCACAAATTCAGTATATAAGTATGAGATTCAATTATCCTGGTTGTGAAATTTAGTCTGATTAAAAGTTTAGATTTGCTAAACGCCTTTTGGCTAAGATCATATAGTATCTGTTCTTTCCAGCTAGTCTAAAACACGGTCACGCATGTGAGACTCAAATGACAAAATACAGAGTTCAGAAAACTGAGAGAAAGGTCACATAGGTGTGTCGGATGGTTTGGGGGTAAAGGGGGTGGGACCTTCTCTTGTCTGAGAATATCCTGTAGTGCCCGAGAAAACTACCTAATTTATTAAGAAACCTGTCCGACAACATAGCTTTTGCCAGAACTCCAAAAAGTTTTACCCTCATTCCTCTTACTGCGCCTTTGGTTGATAACGTTAAAATAATGTTCCTTCATGGGACGTAAACTGTCAGCTCGGAGAGAAGTTTTGATCAGTTTTCTCCCTCCCCCTTTCATTTGTTACGAAAAAAGGAAACTTTAAGGGAAAAAAATAAAAGATTTAAAATTACTAGTCAAACACAAAACGGCTGAAGTGTAAGTCTATGCAAAATCATAACAATAGAGGCTAGTAGGGCACACAGTATTGCCCAGGATTTTGGAATCGTGAGAAATTGTATTCTGCTAAATGTTTTTCACCACTGCAATGTAATATACAAGATTACACGATCTATTGACCGTATTTCCAAATAAGATAATATTTAATAGCAGAAATCTCACATACTACAATAAACTCTATAGCCCTCTTCTTGCAAGAGTGCGACATTTCTTTTACATGGATGGGCTTATATGGTCCCAGATTTGATGACAAACTAGACTGATTTAATACTGTACATGTAGAATTTAAACATTAGCAATTTTGTATACAAAACTTGAAAGGCCTACAAACAATAATAGCTTTGTAATAAAGATGGTAAAATAACAGTAGGTTTCGTTGTAAGATTGGTTTTAACTGCTTATAAAACACCCAATTTCAAAATATGTTGGTAATGTACCCTTCTATCATGCATGTTTACAACGGTAACAAGATGGTAAAACAAATTGAAACCATCATCCAGAACATCCAACGTTTCGTTCCTGAAGTTCGTTAGGGCTGAGACCTCATTGACCCCTCAGTGACATTAAGTGCTCACGTGCCTCAGTTCTTCTCAAAATGTCTCAGTCTAGGAGCTCTTGAAGGACCAATCTTCTAGAAAGGGACTGTAGCACATCTCATTCCTCGCCCTCGAATTTGAAGCTAAGCGCTAATTGTCAGCCCTGCTCGTGCTGATGCTGCGGCTACTTATTGAAAGTGCTGTCCACATGATGGACAGTCATTACCCATACTGTAACTCTCTTATTTGAGCGGTACGCCTAATCTTCACTCTCAACCATCCACAACTTTTTCCTCTGAAGCCAGATTTAAAGTTCAAAACTGCTGAACTTAGAATGTTCCGTCTGAATGCACACAAGGGAGACAGTTTGAAGGAAACTCCTGATCCCCACGCCATCAGGGGTAAACTTCATACCCCAGCAGCGCCTTCCATACAGTTTCACCTGTACCTGGACCTCCCTGATGTTTGTATGTATGTATGTATGTATGTATGTATGTATGTATGTATGTATGTATGTATGTATGTATGTATGTATGTATGTATGTATGTATGTATGTATGTATGTATGTATGTATGTATGTATGTATGTATGTATGTATGTATGTATGTATGTATGTATGTATGTATGTATGTATGTATATATATATATATGTATATATATATATATAAATATATACGTTGTCCCAAGTTCCTCAAAATTATGTAATGCAATAACAATGAAAATTTTTTTAACAAATTTTATCTAACTCTTGCGGCAAAGTGACCTTGATCTACTTATACCCCATCCCAAACAACAAAACACACAAGGGAAATGACCTTTAAATGAGGACACACTGAGGACACAGTGACTTATGAAACACCCAAATGAATGAGCTTGCACGTATCATGACACAGTTTCATTGGTTTTCAATGTAGCTGATGAAGAGTACATGTTCAAAGTTGAATGTGAATGAATCAATGCTTTTGTTTGGTGGTTTCTGAGACGACACATGGTAACTAGTAATCTACAAGGTCACATTTTTCACGATGAAGTAAGATCTGATATGTTCAGCCTCACTGACTTGGCGCAACATGGCATCCAACATAATAGAACATATTAGAATAGAGAGACCAGAATTGAACAGAAAGGATGAATGCAGGATTTGAAAAGCCAATGGCAAAAGACAAGATCTCAGAGGCCATGCATTTAGGGCATAAAATGCTTGTGTGCGTTACTCTTGGTATACACCAGTGGTTCCTTTGTTAATGCATCTGCTTTCAAACTGGGAGATTTTAAAGCTTCCTTCTCTGTTACACCAGGAAGGTGTAAGGAAGGAAATCCAACGTTCTATATCTCTCTTTAAAGCAATGTTCGTTTCCGACAGTTATCTTGCCTTTCTTCTCAAACTTCTTATCTCTAAATCTAGATCAACTACGATCAGCGATGCATTGTCAAAATGACAATGAGAAGACACACCTCTTACGTTCAACTCGCTAACTTTTCTTTGCCAGTCATGATGTAAAAATGTGAAATTATAATTTTCCGTCATTATTCGTCCCACTAAATATCATTTCATTTAAAGTCAGCTAAGAATTTTATTGCAACTTACTTTTCGAAAATGTTTCTTTTGAAAAAAATGAAAATGGGGAGTGGGGGGGGGGGGAAAAAACTTTCCAAAAAAGTACAGAGAAATGTATAGGCTTGAACAATGTTTCCAGCAGGTGACGTATTAAAATCGTGGGGGTACAATAATGAAGTACATTATTTAAACGTTTTTTGCCAGTCGTTTCGCTAAAATTTCTGATTAAATTTTGTTAATTGGCGGAAACAAATCTTACTTCAAAGCATGTATAGACAATGGCCTTTGTCTCGGAATTACTTGGGAAAAGAAAGGAGGAGATCATCATTAAAATGGTTTAGTCAACAGAGACTTAACAATATGATTAAAGAAACCTGTTAATCAAATGACAGTGCCTGTAAAGATCTAAATCATTTTCAAGTACATATTGTCTGACAAATCTGGTCGTTGTATCTCCTTCCTAACAACTCATTGGTTACACTGTGTTCACAATACTATATGTAGCAGACTGTATTGTGTTTTTAAAAAAAAACTTCATAAGAGCAACGTCGTTGCTGAAAATTTGTTGTTTGTGTGTGTGTTTTTAAATCTGAAATGGCTTCCTTGTATCTTTTAAATAATAATTCAAACTGTATTTATAATTTTACTCATGGGTTTTCATCAAAAAGTGACGCTTTCACTGCAAGTTGTGTTACCGGCCCATTCATGTCTGTCAGTGTGTTACACATACTTATTGCAGGGATCCTTAACCGGGTAAAGAAATTTTTCCCTGAGAGAAAACTTTTGTTTATTCCGGGAAAACGTTTTGTCTTACCTTACACAGATTTTTTTGTTTGTTAGTGAGATAATTTGTTTCTTTGAAGGAGTTGAGACTAGAACCTGAAAATGAAGTGCTTTCTTTATTCCAAGTATTCCTAGCAGAGGCTTGCTGGACCCCTACCCACCCTAACAATGAGGCGCTTTCCTCCCGAACCTTGGTACGCCGCTGTTAGTAGGTAACCTTACTAGTGTTAAGACAGTTTATACATGGATTTTTCTATTTCTTTACTTAATTGCGCACCTTTGCAAATTGCTAATTTTATCCAAGGCTGCATTGTCCCTGTCCTTTCTTTCTTTCTTTTAGCTGTGAAAGTGAACTAAAGTGCAAGCCACTCATGGTGACATTTTCTTTATATATTTGATTTGGTGAGCATGCTTAGGATCAAGTTCCTAGGGGAATGGGGCCGCAAATATTAAGAACCCCGACTCGCCGGTCAACATCAAAGGTGAGAGCATTAACTTATTTTTGCGTTGAACAAAATCTAGGATGTGTGCACTTTAGAAGTTAGTTCTGAAATGATAAACATCAAACTAGAAAACATCATAGTATCTTTAAAGTACATGAGACGATTAATACGCTCTAGGTATGCACCAGACACCTATACACAAGTTGAAAAAAAAAACCAAACTAGTTATCAAGTTTTCCTGGTAAGGAGAACTTAGCATATGTTTATTTGGAGTATTTAGTTTCATTAGGTTTCTGTACTTGTAATGTTATATTGAGCATGTCCCATCTTTGGCACCGTACATTATGACACACACAGTAAACCCGTGACTTCGAGCATTCTAAGTAGTACTAAACCTGATCTCCAGTGAGACTGTGCATACCTTTGCCATTTCGGAGATGGAGAAGCATATACCATTTCATTTCATTTTGACAGTGTTCTATCTTTTTGCCTTCAAATTTTCACAGCACATGGTAAGTAAATTTACTTAACATCTTTCATTCGATTCAAGTTATTAAAACTCTGGTAAAATTTGCTCTTTAGTTGTAAAGAGAAAAGAAAGAATATTTCGATTAAACTCTCTCAATTATTGGTCTTTTCATAATTAAAAAACTGTAAGCATTCCATTGCTTTTCATAATTCAAAGACCAAAGTGTTTTACTTCTCAACAGTTGAAAAGTAATGTTCGCCAATGAGACGATTCTGAAACAATCAAACTGTTACACTGCATTAATTTTTTGCAGGTAACCGATCAATTCAACTTTTTTAAATCTTCACACAAGGCATTAAAACCAATTTTTCCTCACAATTTTTCCTCACGTTTTAACCATGAGAAACATAATAACTTCCAGTTGAAGGTTTGACAGGAGACTGTCTACTTCCCTTTATTGTGAAACTCACTTCGGTACAATTGTTATGACTACCTCCAGGTATTCTTGGCTAAGAAGTGAAATGAAAATCTAGTTTACTGGTTGAGGTCGATTTGTTTAATAAAGGTACCTCCTCAAAGGAAACTTTACAACAAAAACAAAAAATATTTCATTTGACAAAATCCAAAAGTTAATCAATGAGCAATATGGGGAAGAAATTATACTTCAGTCTGATCTACTTGCAACTAACAAAAAACAACACTGTAAAAAACAGGCTCCTTAGGTTTTCTGAAAATAAACAAAACTTGATATAAGAAAATACTTTGAAATTATCTGCCAATCGAAAGAAAGTGAAACATCCGTAATCTTACTGAATGCAATATCTGTTCAAGGCATGTAAGTGAGCCAAATTGATTGAAAGTTTAAATCCTTCATAGTAAAAGAATGTTTCCTTATACCAAAGCAACAAGAGTTTATTTTTGTTCCTGAAATTGCAGAAAATATATCCATGTGTAAAACATTGCATGAAGCCACATTGAACCATTTTATATAAGTAACGCAATGAGAAAAACAAAAAGTGATCTTCTTTTCATCGATTACTGACAATACAATATCAAGAGGAGAAATTGACTAACGGATTCTTCGACGTGTAGCGGGAGACGCACTTCCTGATTTTTTTAAATCTTGTCAGAACTTCAAGTGCTACATGAGCGAGATACTCCTCTAGGACTTGAAAAAACACACGAATGTGAAAGTCTTAATGCAGAGCAATACAAATTAGTATATATTTACCTTTTTTCCACTACGTGAACTCATAGACGTGTATCAATCAAAGTTCCGATACACGTTTTTTCTCCTTCCATACGTGTTGAGCACTGACATATACTCTGAATGCAGTGTTGAGGGTAAAAACACTTTCTAAACATTTTTCCTCTTCACTTTTTTAGATGCTAAGCACATGTCAGTACGTGATAAGGTCGCTGACGTTCTGTAATAAAAAGCGCTGAACTGCACAACCCTTACAAACAACGGGCAATTGCAAAATGCGCAATATCTATACCATGTGTTAAAACATTTCCTGAAGCCACATGAACATATTATAGTAAACGCGCAGAGAAAAAACAAATAGTGATCTTGTTTTCATCGATCCTTTTCATATGATTACACCATATACAAACGAGTTAATAATTTAAGGCAAAGTTGTGATGAACTGACAAAACGTTGAACAAAGTGTAGCTTATCAGTTGTTGAACAGTAGAATATTTCAATACAAACTCCATTTGGAATATTTTCCAAGCAGAAATGTTTAAGTTGATGACAAAATGTGTAAAGCTAACAAATTCATTTAATCAGACTAGTTATTTCATGAATAGAAAGGGACTTTTAGCCATCTAATGATTTTCATGAAAGCCGACCATCAAACTGTACTTTCGTGTGGGAAGAATATTTGAGAAGAACATCTATAGTTCTCTTTACTTGAGTTGATGATGTTTTAGATTCACCAGCCGAATCTCAGACTTAAACTCACATCTCTGAATGGATGGTATAGCTATAATGAATTGAACTCTCAAAATGAAAACCCTCCTCTCCTCAAACAACAGTTATTATTATATTGTTCACATCAGTCGCCATTGTATAACGAACACAAAAGTTAGCACTGGATGCAATCATAAAGAAAAACTTTCACTGTACAGTAAATATCGAATTATTTTGTTTCACTTTTTGCAATCTTACAAAATTTTTATGTATCGAGAACTAACATACTAATAATATTTGTCTTTTTAATTATAAAGTGTATTAAAATCTTGACGCACATGTAAAGACCTCTACATCTTGAACGAATTTTATGGGGATGTCACATAATGTATCTTTTTTATCTTTAATTCATCAACCAGTAACGGTCTGAACAACATTTCAAACAATAAGTAACAATTGAACATTAGATGTTTCTGAGTTGCTCCTTTAGAATAAACATACTTGTATTCGTGAACCAATATTGACTCGTCAAACCAAACGTGCCCTAGGCTTGTAGCTTACTTTTCCACGAAAAATTCAGTCTGTGCACTCCTCCTAACACTATGTAAATCAAGCACATAACAAAGCTTTAATAATATCTTTCCACGAAAATCGTCGTTCTCATCTGTTCTTGAAAATGTTCCTTTCGTAAAGTAATCACGACTTCTCAGCAACACATCTAGACAGAACATTTCCATGACATTTACCGATAGTTTTACTTGAAAATATTGATTTGACAGAGCCGCTTTATGTAAATGGCAAGCCTAATCGACATTTCAAATGCTGGGAAATCTAGTACAATAAGACTCTCGCCTTTGTTAAGCATTATACTATTATGGAACATTATCTGGAGGATTTTAGTTGTTGCAATCTTATCAGTTGTTGTTACATTTTTTGCGACAAATAGTGCTTCATATATTGCACCGTATCTGGCGTAATAATTTTCTTTCTTTTAAAAGTCTTCGGTAGAACTCACATGGAAACTCATTTCAATCGAAAATTATAAAACATACCTGAACCTCATTTTAGCCTGCTATTAAGATTTTTAATGTCATAAATTCTGACACTGTTTAAGGATAATTACAATTCCATTGAACTTATATTAAAAAAAAAACACTTTGTTAGAAATATATAATTTGGTGAAAAGTAAATTTTACTTTGTCAAATTTTAAATTGTGTATCAAATTTTAAATTGTGTTATCAAGTTTAAAGTTTTGTGTCTAAACAGCCAGCTTGTGAAATGATTAAGTAGGCAGCAGTTGTTTGAACGTCTTTCCAACGGAACTAACTGCTACTACGGTCATCATGGGTTAAATTCCTTAAAAATGTTTCAATTCAAAAAGCACTAGCGTTTATTATAATGAAAACAAACTAGTTTTGAATACTTATACTGGTCTAGTGGGAGAGTAACCACTAGCAGCAGCTGTTTTTAAAATAGTCGCAGCAAAGCATATTTACCGGTATGCTCGAAGGTTGTTTTTACTTTGACGGAAATCCTTCGAAATGTACTATGACATAATGGAGTTAGAGTAAAGTGATAAAATCACTGAAGTACAAAGAAGGTGATATGATTTCTAAAATCTTTGGTTTTAGATCATTAATGCAACTTTTCAGTGGAAAGTGCAGTCTCCCGGTACTGTGTTCTGGCACTACTAACGAAACATACAACAAAACATTCTTTATGTTTGTAACATAACGCAAATGAAAGCAATTACACGAAAAATAAGAGTAAAATCGCATCCACTACATGAATAACCAGAAAACTCCCGGAGTAGACCTCTTCGACGAACACGTAACCTACACATTATGACATTACGAAAGAAGTCGCAAAGCGTAACTTTATTTACAGCTAGTTGTATAAAATACGTTTGTACTTTGCTTTCAGAAGTATTTGACAAAACATAGTTTCAGTACGCTGTCGTTTATAAGTTTACATTTTGAGGAGGAACTGAAATAATTAGGTATTATGGAAATGTTACTTTTAAAGGGATTGCTTTTTCGCGACAATTGCAGCACAAGGTAAAAGTTTAAGACTTTGCTTTGTGTGTCATCATGAGACCGTATCTTCAAAACAATTCTCCGTTTGGGGGAAGATATTTTTTACTTCAAAATTTGTTTCAGGTTTCTGCTTGCATGGATCTTACAAGCCTTCTGTGATATTTACAACACATTTATGCAAAGAATTATTTCAAAGCTTCATTATACAATAAGTTTAAATTTGGACAATCTATATATTAAATATGTAACAACTTCAGTCGAAATTTCTACTCAAAAACCACGCATTTCTCATGAGGTCTTCGCGTAACAGTCTGTTCTATTACAATTGAGTGATTAGCAGGTAACCCGTTGAACGGTTGCTTTTCATGCTATAATATTTAAATTAAATACAAAAAATGTACTTAAAAATTTGCAATTAATTGTTTAACTGCTAATACCAAATAAATAATTACTAGAGAACTCTGAATAAAACCAACACTGAGAGATATCTTTCTTCGGTCTTACCTTCATTTGGACTTAAATTAACTGAATATTTTCTAAATCATAACAAATCATATAAATTTCCTTATTCACCATTTTTCTTGCCTAGGTAACTTCTGGCTTAACAAGAGAGCTGACCGACGGCCAGTCAGTAGGTAAGACACTCATTACTTACAGCAGATGTACTTCCTTTGAAAATAAAATTGTTATTGCAGGTAATGTAGGCCTATTTCAAAAAATGTATTTTCCACCTTACACTTTATTAGATTCTAAATACGTCAACTTATTTTTCTCCAGTATTAGCATGGAGCTATTAGCTCCATGGTATTAGTGACTATGTTTTTAGTTTCGTAACTAAGAAGGGCTAAGGATAAAAATGGACAGTTATACTGGTGCATCAGTTAAAATTTAGGCCATTTCATTGTTTTCTAATATTCGAGGACATATTTGTGTGTCTAGCAAAAGTAGATGTAATATTTCAAAATTATGAAACGCTTTATTTCTATGTTAAACTTATCTGGTGTATCAAGTATGTTATTTACAACGCATCGTATATTGTGTAGTCATTATTAAGCAAACTATTTCCAAATTTAAAACATTGCTAATATGACATGGAAAAGGAAAACATTCCATGGACATCCACTTGAGCGTTTCACCTGTTTTCGATGTACGAAGGGACCTGTGTTTTTTCCTCCATTTAAATTCGATATCCGTCTTACTTTTTCTATAAACAACCTAAATATCCAAGCGACTGCCAGGAAATTCAAACGCACTAGCTCTGCTTCAAATGCCATCTGGAGTATCTTTTGATCAAACCAGATGGGTATCCTAAGCCGTTTGAAGTATTCTGTGATAACTCTGATGAAGTCGGGAGGATGGACGGTTTGTATATACCAGTATTTCACTAATAAATGTATACATAAGGTAGCCGTTGCTGAAGCCGCAAAGAAGTATTTGGCATCTTTTTTGTTTACTTAATAATACTGTTCAGCACGTAGGTCTCTTGGACGAAAATGATGAATTCCTTCTCAAGCAATGTTTTTATAGTATCTATGAATTTCTAGTTTTAATTTATTTCATGATTGTGTGGTAACGAATCTCTCCGACCAATGCCAGGAAGACAAAGTTGTCCACAAAACGTCCTTTGGGTGCTCGTAAATAGCCCATTCTGACATTAACGCACACCGGAACGAATAAAGAACATTGAATTCGGTAATCCAAGTTTACAGATGATAAGTCAAACTTAACACCTTTGGCACTTTTGCTATTCTAGTTTTATCTTACTTTAAATAAAATCCAAGACAGCAGATTTTTTTAATACGTCATATTTTTAGCATAAATTACAAAATGTTACGTACATTTCATTTTAAAACGATCAGTAGCTAATTAAGTTAGCTTAGGTCTGTATAATGACATTATTTCTATTTTCTGTATTGAAAGGTAATTCATCGACGCACCGACGGATCAATAAACTTTACACGTAGCTGGATAGAGCATATGAACGGTTTTTGGTTTCTCTTTCAGCGAATTTTGGCTTGGCAATGAACAAAATCTCTTTCTTGACAAACCAAAGGAGGTTCTAACTCCAAATCTACATGTTCCCATTGTTCGTCTGGTTATTCGTTTCTTTGTTTAAGTATAAGATCTTGTTTTCGAATCAGCGATGACTGGGGAAACCTACAAGCTCTGGCCTCGCTAGGAGAATTTAACGGAAATGCATGTTGAGACAAGCAAACTTAACATTTGCTTTTAGTTTAATGGTTTTTTTATCGCCTCTTTCTTGTCATCTCTTCGTGAAGTTTCTTGAGCTTAATTTATTTTCCTTAACAACCAATGGCGAGTTTAACGAAAATTTGCCGGGCTGACTATGGCCAAAAGGAAACAAACGTTTATAAAACAATTTTCATTGTCGTGTTACTTCCAACGAGTAAAAATACCTTGCTTCTACTAAATTAATGTATTTTCAATACTGCAGCTAATTTTATTGAAGTTTGTCCGATCAATATGGTTTACTATAACTGTGCTTGCCAGAAAACTTGCACTAACCCAACTAGCTGTTTCAAGAACTGTGCAGACGGCGAGGAAGCTTGTATTTGTCCAGATGGTTTTATGTTGGACGGAGACGCCAACTGTGTTATTGAAAATAATTGCAACTGTTTTGTGAATGAGTTTGGTGTCATACCGGTACGTTGCCCTTGTTGTTCTTGTTTCTTCGTGTGTTCCCTTCATTGACACATGAAGTGTTTGTGCCTAGTCTTGTTACAGACACAGAAAAACCTGTAAGTCTTAAACGCATTCACTGCAACTAAAACCATATTGTAGTAATTAGTTACCTTGAACTTCTCAAAACCTTAGTTTTACCTGTAAGTCCATAAATCATTACATTATTGTGTGTGATGCCTGTAAATACCCTGACTATACAATCTTAAATGCAAGCTGATCATCTGATATCCATTAGCAGCCAAATACAGGACCTGTTCTCGGAAATTCTGGCAGGTTTCATGAATTCTTAGCTTTCTTTTTTAATACCGGACGATATCTGCCAATTAACGTATTTCGTACACTGACAGACGCTTTCACATTTGTACTTAGAAATATCACAAAATTCGCACATTAAGAAAGCATTAGCCTCTTGTAGTTAAAATAGGCATAGACTTAAAAAATTATCAACGGTTTCAACCTCAATATGTGTTTACTTTTAATTCACAACTTGTCAAAGCCCATGTGCTATTTACTTATCAGGACGGTGGATCTTATGTGACCTCTGACTGTTCACAAACATGTTCCTGTAACAACAATCGACTCAACTGTGAAATCTTGTCATGCAGTGCTGATGCAACGTGCCAGCCAGTGGAGGGTTCACATCAATGTCAGTGTAAGGAAGGGTTCATCGGAAATGGACTGATCTGCACAAGACCTACTACGGTACCACCTGTGACCATAAGTGATTGTTTCGACTTGTACAATGCTGGCATTAGATTAGATGGCGTCTATACCATATATCCTGCTGGTTGGTCATCATCTGGATTTCAAGTTTATTGTGACATGACCACTGACGGTGGCGGATGGACGGTAAGTCATCGTTACCTGATTTACCGAGAGGGTTACTTGCAGCGCCACTACGATTTCTACCTATAGACACTTAAAAGTACCTAAAAAGTAACATTGGTTCGATCTTTCAGGTTTTTCAGCGTCGCAGAGACGGTACGCTTAATTTTTATCAGGGCTGGAACTCATACAAGTCAGGATTTGGAGGCCTCAGTGGTGAGCATTGGCTTGGGAACGACAAAATACACGCACTAACACAACAAAGAGATTATCAGCTCCGAGTTGACCTTGTGAACTCCCGTGGTTCATCGTACCATGTGCTGTACACCCGCTTTGGGATAAGCAACGAAAACGACAAGTACAGATTGGTCAGCCTTGGAACCCCCAGTGGCACTGCAGGTTGTTTCTAATTTCTCTTTATACACAATGGTTCTAAGAACAAATAGAACAAAACAAGCCCACCGGTTGAATTAAATATGATTCTTTCGTACCAATGTCTCTACTCTCTTTGAAGATTATATATACTAATTCAGGCGTTGATACATTTCATAGTACATCTTTATATTGTTTCATTTTTAAATAGCTTAGGTTTACTTTAGTCGCCAAATATACTTTAGTCATAAACGTTCCAAATTTCACTTCCCTCTTTATAATGACGTT
>JAIZAY010001808.1:0-13031 GCA_029531755.1 Holothuria leucospilota | reverse complement strand
CGTGATCAAAGTGGGCAGATGGCCTCAAATTCTTGTGTTATTCTTATAATTGGCTACCTTGTTTGTCCTGAAATTTGATACCGTTTGGAATGTTATGATAGTTTTCTGTGTAGTATAGATGAAAAAACTGTTTCATATGTATGGTATCAGCAAATTAAAGTTATGGAATATTCAATATAGTGATATTAACATTATAAAGAAATACAAAAGCTACATCAAATCCATTTGCCCAGATGGACATCACAGATTCCAATCATGCCACTAGGGAAACTGAAAATGTAGGTATTATCTCAAAAATTTGTATCTTCCGAAGTGCAAGATGCTATTGAGATTGGCGTTTTCACGGCCTAACACAGAAAAAATTTTTCTGCTTTTTTGTGAAAGCATGATAATTTGGTCACCAGACATGCTTTTTTAAACAGATATTTCTTTTCCGTACTTCGAAAAATGTTACATTCTTGAATAAGTTTGATGTGAGTTCAGTGGTTGTACGTCACAAAAATGAGACAGCACTCAGTGGACAGTCCCCAGTAGACTGTGGTCACTGTTCCGGCTTGTCATTCTCAAATGTTGGTATCAGATGGTATTGGGTGAGCTATTGAGAATGAAAATATCCGAGTTATCTGTAATATTGGTAACTTATAATATCTGTACAATACTGCTATGAAACATTTGTGGAGATGTTCTTCCAGCAAAAGTATAGGAAAATCTATAGGTAATAATTTTGATAATTGGTACTAAATGTAACAGATTTTTAATGGTCTGAAAAGTTATTATTACAATTCAAGTCAGAATAAAAGGATTTTATGAAAAGTAGATCACATATTGTCTTCTTGTATTTTAAATTTTAATGACCAGAATGCAAAAATGCATTGAGGTTTCAATGATATATGTTCTATTCCAAATAATGCTATGATATTCCATATCTTTCAGTCAATGGTCAAATGCTATCTTAATGTGTTGGAAAAATAGTTTTGTGTTCCTGTTTAATCTTGGGAATTCTTGGGAAATTTGTGGTTTGACCTCTGGTGACCCCAGATGTTGATCTTGGGAAATCTTGGAAAACTTGGGAAATTTTGCTCTTTGACCTCTGGTGACCCCACATAAAACTCTTGGGAATTCTTGGATACTTTTGCTTTTTAATCTCTGGTGAACCCACGTAATATTCTTGGGATTTCTTTGGAAATTTTGGTTTTTTACCTCTGGTGACCCCAGATGACCTTTGACCTCCACCAAAAACAATAGGGTCCATGTTTTCACCACAACACATCCACATAGTAGGTATAAAATCTATCCAAGGTTCCTACCAGAAGATACGTGATAACAAACTTTTCAGTGTTTGACCCACGTTGACCCCAAATGACCTTTGACCTCCATCAAAAATGATCAGATTCTACCTCTTACTATAAGGCATCTACATACAAAGTATGAAACTTATCCAAGCTTCCTACCTTGAGATATCATGTTAAAAAGGTTTTCAGGGTTTGACCCGGGTGACCCCAAATGGCCTTTGAACCCCAACAAAAATGATAGGGTTCTTCCTCTTACCATAACGCATCTACATACAAGGTATGAAATTCATCCAATCTTCCTATCTCAAGATAGTGTAAAACAAGGTTTCACGTTTTGAACCCTAGGTGACCCCAGGTGACCTTGAACCCACCAAAAACAATAGGGTTCTTCCTCTAATATGGGGCATCTATGTACCCAAGATTGAGAACTGTCAGAGATTCCTTCTTGAGATATAGTGGTTTTCAACAACCAAAAACAAAGTTTTAAGGGTTTGACCCCCGGTGACCTCAGATGACCTTTCACCTCAACCAAAAATGATAGGGCTCTTCCTCTTACCATAACGCATCTAAATACAAAGTATGAAACTTATCCAAGCTTCATACCTCAAAATATTGTGTTAACAAGATTTTCAAGGTTTGACCCCTGGTGACCCCAGGTGACCTTTGACCCCCACCAAAAACAATAGGGTTCTTCCTCTTAATATGGGGGCATTCCTACTGTACCAAAGTTTGAGAAACTGCCAGAGCCGCTTCTATTCTTGAGATATTGTGTTAACAAAGTTTTCAGGGTTTGACCCCGGTGACCCCAGATGACCTTTCACATCCACCAAAAATGATGAGGGTTCTTACTCTTTACTATAACACATCTGCATACAAAAGTATGAAAATTCATCCAAATTCCTAGCTCGAGGATTATTTGTGTATAACAAGGTTTTTCAGAGTTTGACCCCGGTGACCCCAGGGACCTTTGACCATTACCAAAAAAAATAGGGCATATATTAGTCCTTCAATTAGGGGGCAATCTATTGTACGCCAAGTTTGAGAACTGTCGGAGTTTCCCTTCTTGAGATATCGTGTTAACGAGCAGTGTCACAAACACACACGCATACACACGTACACATACACACACGCACATACATACATACATACATACATACATACATACATACATACATACATACATACATACATACATACATACATACATACATACATACACATACCATCATGAATGCATAGGTTTCTCTTATCATCGAAACCAGTAAGTGGATATTTTGTTTCTTGTGCTTATCTCCTATTCTTAATTACTTTACACTCTAAAAATGACTGCAGCTGGTAAAATGTGCTTTCTACTTGCTAAGTTAGAAATGTGACTACATAATCACCTTTTTACTCGCCAAGCATTTCTTGTTCTCCGGAAAAAGGAAAAACTGCGTGTGGTCCTACACATGAGTGTTTTCTTTTCCTCCATTTTGTCGAAATGCTCACCTAGACACCAGGAGTACCAGGAGTATGGGGATAATATTTGGTGATTTAATTTGCACCATCCATAACTCATCTGACACTGATCTTTTGACCTCAAAATTTCTGCATTCGCTTTTTGCCTCAATTTAGTACTGTAAATCGAAACCCTGACAATGCTATGCCATACCGTGTAAACCACTAGATTTATATTATAACATGGCTTAACTAATTTTATTTATTTTTAACCTGCATATCATGGACTTGAGCAGTGTAGTGACTGAAATATAGAAAATGACCCACTAGAACTGACCTTTAACTTTGCCATGGACAATAACTTGCACGTCACTGCTTCTGTTAAAGCGTCCAGTTGACGATGTTACTAAAACCATGGGAAACTCAGTACTCCTCATTCAAGAGTCCTCAACAGGGGCATCCCTGCATCGATGAGAGGGGGGTGGGTGGGTGGGTGTTGGACCTTTTCCCGACAAAAAGGGTTTCACTCCCGACAAAACATATCTGTCAAGAACGCTTAACTCAAAACCTTTGTTTTGAGGGAATCTTTGCAAAAAGGACAGGGTGGAAAATTTAAGTATTACAGGAAGACAAGAAAAAAAAAAAAAAAAAAAAAAGAAAATACACCTACTGGAAAACGTATTTTAACATTTGGCAATGTTAATTTGACATCGGTGCATTTACCTGCTACATCAGAAAAGGTCGAAGTACTATAAGCTCCCAGTACTTCCATGGTAGGAGCATAAGGTCGTCTTTTGCATGAGGCTCAGTTGCATGTCTAAGGCTCCATTTCAGTATTGTTCCTCTGTAGGCCCAGTGCGCGAAGCCCCCAGAAGCTGTGAAGTATTTATACAATTCTATGGGAAGATGATAGGTAACAAAATAATAACACTTTTGCCGACTTTTAGTAACGTTTGCCTTCATTTTACATAGCAATTACCTAGTATATTTACAAATAACACTGAAGACGCACTAAACAGACCTAGAAATTGCAATTAGCCCTTCTGCTTCCATGATAATAAGGTTGGGAGCTAGGATGGACAATCGCAAATATTGCAAGAGGTTTTGCAATAATCCAAAGCACGCTCTGTCCTTCTTGAATTTTTTATTGGGAAATTATCGCATATGAACGAATCGATGCCCGAGAGGGGCGCCAAAAATGGAATTTTTTAAAAAGCATTTTAGTAATGTTTTTAGCCACTGCATCTACAGAAGTCGGAAAGCATGCCTCCTTCGCAACCACTGTAATACGAAGTGTACGCATTTCAAGTGTTTACAGCAAACACGGAAGCGTCCCGACATCACGATTCGAGTGAGTGGAAGCCAGCGCTCACTGCACTGACCCGTTTACGACGCGACTCCGAAAACTAGTCGCATGGCAGACAAGTCGGTTAAGTGTGTTCCAAATTTTACCCGACTTTCGGCCCCGATTGCGATCTGACAGTCTATGCCAGCGGTTCCCAACCGGGGGCGTTTGCACAAATCAGGGGCGATGAGCGCTAAGGTGGCGGCAGGGGGCGTTTTGAAAAAATGGGATACTCAATTAAACCAAGGTTTTACAAGATTCCAAAAGCCTTTATCTTCCTGAACTCTCAAATTGGTTCGCACAAACAGGAGATTAATGGAGTCAACAAAACTAGCCTATTCCCTTCCCAGATGCCACAGGATCGCATCTACTGTAACAGTGTTTAATTTCAATTCTTCCTGTAAGGACCATATTCCCATCAGTGACAGTTAAAGCGGTGACCGAAGGGGTCATAGCTAAAAATCGTCCTGCAAATTTAACCTTGAATGTAGTTTTCTTCCTTGCAGTCCATAAACATGATATATTGACAGAAGTGACAACTGTAACAAAATAGATAACTTTGGCAATGTACTATGAAGTCAAACTTTAAAATGTTTTCAAAAATGCACTTTTTCCGGTGCGCCAATTTCTGTTTTCTCATTATTTCTACATGTTGGACAGCTTGGTTGGCACAAGTCTTTCAATTCCCCATGCCACCCCTGCCATCCTTCTTCCTCCCGTGACAGGACAAGCCCCTTTCAGCATCAGAGGGAACTCCCGTTATTTATTATTGAAATTCAAACTGGGCTAAGGCTGATTTTGCAATCTTTTTAGTTAGGTAATGGGAAGATAGCCAAAATTTGACTGACAGTACGTCATTCTCGTGTCAACGATATCGTAAATACTTCACAGCTTCCGGGGGCGAGCCCCCAGTCGCCCACTGGGATGTTGACCTTTGGCCTCTCTTGACTGGGAACAGTCCACAACTCGATGGGGCCCTGGCAAAGTCAGTTAAATACCAAAGACATTTCTCCCCTCTTGACCGCGATCAAGCCGTCCAGCTTTTGCAAATCGTAGGTTAAAGAGTCGCAATCTCAAAAGGGTGTCAGTTTCTTAAGTCCCGCATTAATTGCTGTTTTGCTACCCTGGGTCGAACCCACACGTAAATGGATGACTTCCTTTCACATTATATGTTCATATGTGATGTGACGAAACAAATGAAATGAAATAAATGAAATGAAAAACGATGTATGTCACGGTAGGTCTATCCTTTTATTTCAGCATGTTTTGTTTTATTAATGCCGTTTCATCCATTGCAATAGTAGGCTATAGGGTAGCGTTTGCCTATCCTGATTTGGTGAAAGGGGGCGTTTAGCTGGAAAAGGTTGGGAACCTGGTCTATGCCATGACAACATCAGAAATATCAAACTGTTTGATATTCGTAGTGGAATCTGGGAGGCTTGGGGGTCGCGTCGTAGTTGAGTAAACTCTTGGTAGTGAACAGCTGTCATCAACCCACCTGCGATCCATTTTTAGTTGCGGTGCCTGCCACGCAGGCACACGCAACTTATGTCGTCGACACAAAATTGCGACTTTGGACTTTGGACCGTAACTCCTCCTAGTCGGCTGGTTGTATCGAAATACGACGTAGTCCAAGTTGTAGGGGTGGTTGGATTCTTTTAGGTAAGGTACTTTCGGGGACCTTGTGACCTTTTTAAGGGGGTGTAATTGGGATTTTTCTTTCTGTAAATGCGTGGGCGGTGTCTATTTTTAGACAATTTTCTCACACACACTAGTCAAGCTTATTTGAGCCTGGTCGGTTAAGGTATTTTTGTGAACCCGCGCCATCGCATTGAGTTGACAACAGTGTAGATCAACAGATAAAGTGTTATGATTGTTTTTGCAACTCTGCACTATGAGTGTTGTACAAAGGGATTTATTCGGTGTTTGTGGTTATTTTATTAATTCATTTGGCATTGCTAAAGGTTTTTGTTATTGCTAGTAGTTTTGAAATTAGTGGGAAGTTGGTGAAAAACTGACCCTCACATATTTCAATCATGTCTATGACAATGAGTTTGTTTACTGAACTATGAAACTCGGAAAAAAATTACCCTTGCTTTCCATACCGGCTTGGAAACAGTTATATTCAAAACATACTTCGTAAAGCCAGTCAAACATAACACCTTCTACGAACTTAAACTTTCCCCATAGCCGGACGAAATCAGTTGGAGCGCCACACTAAAGCGCGTTTGGGTGGGCAGTAGGGTTAGGGGAGCTAAATTTAGATACAATTTTAAAAATAACTTTTCAAGGCCAAATTTTCTATAATTCACCCCTCTTTTGACAATTTTACTCATAATTCACAGGTTCATTCATCCCCACCCACCCATAACTCTCAGGACATGTTAAGTGAAATATCAACATTATTCTAAAATTTTCCAGTGTCTCAGAATGGGTGAACAAACAATTTTAAATCGTAAACAAAACACTTCCGACTCAAATTTAAATAAAATGCGGAGAAGAAACCGTTCTAACGATGCAGAGTTCTATGCCGTTATAATTTTTTTTCAAGTCGTAACCCAATTAGGGCGTGAAAAATAATACACCCCGCCTATCATTTATGTCATAATTCATTTGTGACTAAGCAGTCATACACTAGTCTAAAAATAATTAACATGAAACACTAGGCCTAATAGTTGCTACTGTCAAGGCACCCCAACTAGTCTAGACATATGTCTTGTTTATGAATTGGCCAGCAAAGAAGGGTTTGCAAAATCAGACGACGGTTGCAGAAAGTCATGCGCTCGCCCTCGCAGCCGGTTATCAACGGGCGAGATAATGAGCTGAAAATCCATATTTCTTGTAGCCCCGCCCCCAAAACTCAGAGCAACCGATGGAATTTCGCGAAACTGATACTGTACACATGCTAAGGTTTAAACTGATGAATAATGTAACAGAAGGCGTAACCTATCACGGTGACGAGATAATTCGAATTCTAAAACTCTTATATTTTTCAGGGATAAATTGAAAATATCCTATGTTTTACAGTAATTTTTGAGAATCACATGTTGAAAATAAACGGTGTAGAGCATTTTTGAAGGCCTAAAAAGTGGTCCGCAAAATTTGCCGTGAACTTGACTTCGTTACAGGATAAAAACGGGAGACATTGTCAGAAATTGATTTAATTAGCCAAGAAATTCTACGCTTTCCATTGTTACCAATTTTGCGATTGGAAATAATGTAACGAATGGTATAATCATCGCCCTCGAAAATTCGTTTGCTATTCGATTATTTTCTGTGTACATTTACCACAAATTGTATTGGACGTTAGTGTACGTACAGCGATGCACTTTGTGAGTACGTAATATTATGCATTTGTTCTATTCAGTTCATTTTAAGCCAAATTAGCTAGTTTAACGTTTTTGAAACTTGTGGAAAAATCTTAGGATGTTGGCAAGTGCACTTCCAGTGTTTGCTTCCTGTACTTTACGACTGTGACATGGAAAGGGCCTACAGAATGGACAGTTGGGCCCACCCCCAGTGTGTTGTGAAGTGTACTGTGTGCATAACATACTGCTAAAAGTCCTCAATACTGAGTGCAGTGGATTGGACTGGGGGAATGGTTTCTTAGTTTCTTCAGTCCATAGGGTGCAAAATATTTCCAAGTTAGGCCTAACTTTATGCGATAAAAGCAGCAGTGAGTCACTATGGCATTGCGGTTGATTGACTCTCTTTCTAGTGTGGGTAGCTAGGCTCCTTTTGCCTTGCCAAATATCACATAGGCTACCAAGGTAACTGGTCAATCATTGATAAAGAATATTAGCCTGAGGTCTTAGAATGAAATGGGCCAACTTTGCCAATATAACTATATATAGTGGTAATGCTTTTAAAATGCTATATTGAAGGAAATAGCAAAAATATGAGAGTTACTGGTTTAAAACAACTAGGTGTTTGTAAATGTCAATAATGATATCCTGGAATTATTGTAAATGGTAGTAGTGATTTGCAGCTAGTAAAACTTTAGTATCGGTGTTACTGAATGGCTGGCTTTGGGGAGAAAACGTATGTTACAATTTGAGCTGACACTATACCCCAGTACAGCATGCATATCATTAAAAGGAAACCTAGTGGCCCCCAACAAAGCAACCATAGCACTATTTTTTCAGCATGTTCTAAAAGGAAGACTGACAGGACAGTTACTCAGCAATAAACCTGCCAGTAGCAGGATATGCTATCGGTAAGTGTGGCCATGATACTCGAGTTTCTTGGTTTTTCTAAAGGTGGGGGGGGGCGGGGGGGTTAAAAAAAAAAATAAAAAAGCCGTCCCCCATTTAGGTTTAATTTCCTTCTTCGGGGCTGGAAAACTGCTGAGATTTTCTTGGTCTGATCTAGCTTAAATCATCATTCATGTCTCTTCTAGGAGTTTTTACACTTTAACAGACTGGGTTGTAATTTTAGTTTCAAAGCTTTGGCAAAGCCGGCCCATTAACTTATGATTTTTAAGTAAGCTAAAGGTTAACAGAATCCACAGTCCATCAAGGACGTTCAAACACCCTCTCCATTCGCCAAAAATCAAGGAAAATGGGGGTAGCCTACTTTGTTGAGATAAACAATCACAAGAATGAGAAACCAGTTTCATATTACTGTATTAAATCTTGTAATGCGCCAGTGTTAGTTAGTAACAGCCGTACCAGTTATCAGCTCTAACAGTATTTACATTCTTGTTATTTGTCAAAAAAGCTTCCCTGTGAATTTTAAGGATATCTGTGGGGGGATAGTTATGTAGTAGCCAACTTCCACATGAGAACACAGCACACCAGGCCTTAAATACTGGCCTACAATGTTGTTCTCCCCGGGGTATGTAAAGCGCTGCCTATGCAATTCACACAGTATGGGCCCTATGGGCCGCGCTATGCATTGTGGAGGCTGGACTCCATATTACTGTTGATGTTACAGTATGTTGTGCTTTGTTTTTCGCCGTTATTGGACATTCCATCTTTCTTTATCCCGAGCCTGTAGTGTGTTTATAACCATTTTAATGTGTCCATTTTACCTGATGTACCTCGTAACTGAACATCATTTATCCAATCTTCCTGGATTGATTTGAAAGGGTACACAAATTTTACCGTTATTGCCGCGAAAAATTTGTTCCGCGCATTCGGTACTTGTCATGCCTAATAGTAGGACTGTGCGAAGAATGAATCGCTCCCCCTGAAAGAAGCCATTCGTGAATGAGTCGCCCTGTATTTACCGTGAAACTTTGACTTCGTTACAGTTGAAATGGTTTCAAAGGACAAATTTTTAGTAAACTATGTGGCTGAAGAATTTTATCACCGAAATATGCAAAAATTTATACATTGGAAAATAGCGAGGCTAAATGAAAAAAATGACTTTTTTTGAAAAACAGTTTAGAAACAGTTACGACCCCCCCCCCCCACCCCCCCCTTGCGTTGTCAAAATATGGCCAAAAATGCCACATTTTGTTTGCTTATACAATACCTGTCATAGAAAAAAATCACATTCTAAGAATTGTTTTCAATGAAATTCGGTTAGCTTGACAAGCATTTGAAAACGCCTTAATTACGGTAAAAAATCAACCTCGCAAACCTGCAAGTTTATCTAATTATGGTATTTAAAAGAGCATATGGACGTTCATGAAAACGTCATGCATATTCTCACAAGAAAAGAAAGCTCTTTTGGTACGGCTGATAACTGGCTGTCGTGTGTGATTGATGAACAGTAGATAGACTGATATCAACCCCGGCAGTATGTTGCGTGGTTAACTTACAACCCGACTGTGACCGGACGCAACTGACTACGAATACCTACAACTCATCCCCGACTAGCAGTCAGGTTGAGTTGCATCACATTCCAAAAGGCTTTTATTTTACAGTGTCGGACATGGTGTCTATTTCATGCCACACAATCAACAAGTTGAATTGAACACTGAAGTCTGGTCGATTGAATGCATCTCATGTAATACCGAAGTTGTTGCCATGGGGAAATTGGGGGGGGAGGTAAAAATTAAGCAATACGGTACTGCTGTATTTTTTTTTTCATGGGGACACAGCCTGGGTTTGGTCAAAGAACCAATGGCTAGCTGCGAATAGTGATCACTGACAAAGATGCCAGCAATTTTGTTGATAACTTCCTAAACAATAGGCTTATGATAATAATTTTCCGACAAGGTAGAGTTCCCAATTACAGTTACACCTGGGGGTTAAGTCTCTTGTTAAAATGTATCCGAAGCAATATTTCAAACCAATAATTGACACATGTGATCATAAATATTCGTGTAGACCAAAAATAAATAAAGATTTTCTTGGATTTAAAGTAAAATAAATTCGCAAAAGAAAGTGGCAAATTTTCCCCCGGGACGGACGGCAAAAATTTTCCGACAGACAGCCCTCTAGGCAGTCACTTACCCCACACCACCACGGTAATGGACGAAACTGGGCGGGTGTCTTTGCGTGTGAGGCTGGAGTGGGCATGGCCTAGATGTAATGGGCAACTAGGGTTGTGTGGGCACGTATGTGCGTGCAACATGTGTGTTTTTTTGTATGTATTGTGTGTGTGACACCCACCTCCCAGATCCTCCCCCGAGCACTTCACTTAGCTCCTTCGCTCGCGTCTCTACCGTTCATCACCCTCCCCGGTCCACGTACCAACAACCTTCTTGGGGGGAGTTTTTCCGTATTTAAAGCCCCCCCGCCGCTGGGTGCCAAAAGTACAGGACGTAGGTGATAAGGGATGGCGTTTAATTTCGCATACACTAAAGCTCACCGCAAAGTTGGAAATTATTCCTTTACTGAGATTTAAATAGCCCCTGTCCAAGCGGAGGGGCCAGAGTTTGATGAATTGTGGTGGCCCCACAGGAGATGTTGTTTATCCCTTCCCAGATAAAACCCATTTGAAAGTCGGTGTAAGTATGCATGTTCGTATCTAACAACACTTTGCACCCGGGAGTGAGACCCCCTTTCTTTTGTCACCAAGGTGTGGAAGGTGCCCCCGTCCTAGGGGAGGGAGGATGAGTATCCCCTCCTCTTTGAGAAATTCGACTTTCTCGTTTAAAGGTGGTTTCTGGGCTTTGATGCAAAATGATGCCATTTTTGACAAACTCTTGAACAGATTTTATGTTGAAAAATTTTTCTTATTTTTTCTGGGCGTAAGGGAAGGGGTGTGGTGTCTAAGTGGAGGGCTTAAAACTCCTCCCCTTGAGAAATTTGCGTTAAGGTAAGGTGGTTTAGACGAAAAATGGTGCTATCTTTGGCAAAGCTTTGAACTGGTTTCATGTGAAAAGCAGTGCCATGATTTAATACTATTTTGGTTGTGACATTGCACACCATATGGTGGCAGCATAAGACCACACAAGCACAGGCCCCCTAGAAGCTCTCGGGTAATTACAAAATATAGGAACGTTAGTATGGTACTTTTAATTGACATCCAAACGACACTTCAGGAGGGCACACCACAAATCAGGGCCGTAGCGAGCGGGGGGGTGTGGGGGTGTCACCCCCCCCCCCAATATTTAGTCGCCCGTCGGCAAATTTTCGGTTTGTCGGCAAAAAGAGGAGAGGGAAAGGAAAAGAAGAGGAAAAGAGGAGAGGAGGAAAAGAAGAGAGAAGAAGAGAAAAAAGAGGGAAAGGAAGGGAAGGAAAGGGAAGACGGAAAATGAAAAGAAAAAAGAGAAAGAGAGAACGGGCCAGTTTGTTATCGTGCTATTTCGATTTTTCGGCTCTTCATCTAATGGTCCATTTCAAGTCGAAGGCCCCGTCGGGCCCAAATTGATTATGCAGGTGAACGGACCTTGTTATTACGGCGTATCAAAGGCCCGTCGGTGTAATTGGACAAGTGTACTGAGTCCGTCGGGAACTCAGGAAAAGAAAGGGAAATAAATGGCTTAGTATAGGTGCACTGTTTCGGGTTATATTGGGGTTCCTCATCTTGAAAAAAACACCACTTTTCCTGCACATTATTCCTCACTTTTATCATGCACCATGGGAAGCAGCAACTCCGATTACCACATAGAAAGGGTATTCCTTTAGCCCGTCTTCATAAACACTAACCTTGACTTCAGGACAAATTTTGCAAACTTCTGAGGGATCTTCGGTTTACCCACAAAACAGTACCGGGGAAAAAAAGAAATGCGAGCCGCCGCATAGTCCTTCCCTTCCCTGCAATCTCAGGCCTTTTAACTTTGAACACCCGAAATGAAACCAGAACCCATCTCAGATCCTGGAGTTCAAAGCATATTTCTGAACGCTTGTGTTAAGATTCTGAACACTTTTTCTACCTTCTGAACGCCGGAACCGCCTATCCACTTAGTCGTATTTGAACGTCTGACGCGTATAGGTATTCAAATGCTGAAACAACATTAAGTGTTCCAAATTCATGAACGGGACAGGTTCAGCACCTAAAAAGCTATAGGTGGCAATGACGGGAGGAATCGGCCTAACAAAAACATAAGAATTATACCGGGAATCTTTGCATTGGATAATGCATTATGAACCAAAATTATACCAATCCTTCAATGGAAACTTAAATTTTTTACCGAGAAAATTATGCTAAAACCTCAGAGCTTATCCGGGGGCTATCCTAACCCCGGACCCCCACCAGGGGCCCTAGGGCCGGCCCGTGTTTTAGCCAAGCCCCTGTTTGTGGGACACTGTCGCATAAACGGCGACAAATGTCGCACAAAAAAATCTGACACGCAATTTCTACCCGCTGGGTGTAAATTTTGAGGTTCCTCATTAGGGCAGAAATCCACTCAGATATTGCACATTTGCGATCTAGGCACCTTTCAAATTCCACAAATTTCCAAAGGGGAGGGGGACACCCCTCCCCTTAGACCCCTCCCCCAGATCAGTAAATGTCGCATTGAGAAAACGTCCTAGTTAAAGCACTGGCGAAACTCTGGATCTCAACCGCTTAAAACTATAGCGACCTGACGAGAGGGATTATAGCCTAAAACATTAAAA
>JAIZAY010001829.1:0-12903 GCA_029531755.1 Holothuria leucospilota | reverse complement strand
ATTCATTTTAGACCCCCAAACTGAAAAATACCTTTCCTACGCCTATATAGGAACGGAACGGCAATAGACTACTTTGCCAAATAGCAGTCACAAAAGGATTATGGGGACAGAGTTTTTGGTATGCATCGTTTTTTTCCGTTTTTGTCAATTGACATGTTACTGTGGCCAAAAATGGCACACTACCAAAACTCTATCCCACAATCATTTGTAATTGCTTATTTGGAAACAGGTCTATGACAAGATGACCAAGCGTCCAAATGGGGAGTTTTACTGATAAAAGTGGGGGGGTTGAGGGTACGAATGGCCAAAGGGTTAGGGACAAACAAGCATGTTTAAGAATGCTTTTTTTTCCTTTTTAATGTATTAATATTGCAACATCCTACTACATATAATGGGTGATCCCAACACCCTCTAATTTTCCGAAAAAAAAAAAGCTGTGTTTTGAATAATGGCGTGTCTTACTGTTCCTGCGTGTTCTTACTGTCCTTTGTTGATATTCCCGCTCATAGGCGTAGGAGCCCAAGTTGATTGGGGGGAGGGGGGGGGGATTGTATAAAGACTTTGCCCGAAAAAAACGAAACGAGAAAAATTTGACACCAAAAAATATTTTTTTTTTTCCCCGGTGTGTTGCTCACAAGGGCGCTTCAACATGTTAATGTTATTATTCATATAGGCAGGCGTCGTTTTTTTTTATCACACCGCTGGCCAATGACAGTACAATAAATTGCCATGTTTTCCTCCCCTTTTCCATATTGGATAATATTTTTTTTTTTTTTATTTTTCTCATGAGGTTGGCGGACATGCATTTTGGTTGTGTGATAGCCGGCCTCTGGGCGGGAGGGGTCCTAAGTGGGGCGGAGGGAGAGCCCCTCCCCTTGAAATTTTTGAAAAATTTAGGTGTGCTTAACATGCAAACTGGCGCCACAATTGATACCTGTGCAAGTACAATTTGGGTTAAAAAATACGTATTTGGGTTGCCTAAAAGAAAAAAAAAATCGGCTTCAATGAGGGAGGCATGGCCCAATGTCCCCTTAATACACCACTGATAATCACTATATAAGTTGGAAAAATTAGAGGGTCCCTAAGATTTGCAGTATGGTGCCACATATGCTACCTGTGAAGAAAAAATTGTGTTTAAAAAATTATATATTTAGATTACTACATAGAAAAAAGTAAATCGACATCACTGAAGGAGGCATGCATGGCTCAATGGCTCCCCTAAATACACCACTGATAATCATAATATAAGATTAATCATTAAAAAAACAAACTGTTGAAATTATTACCGAAATATAGGTGCTGGTATAAATTCAAATCAGAACTTGATTTTTAATGCCAAGGGAACCTTTTTAACTCTTGATTACCTTTAGTTAGCTACATCATTGCACTATTGTTTCTTTTCCAGTAGGTGCCCGAAGAAAAAATTCTCAGCATAGTGCCCGGAATTTTTAGCAAAATTTTTTTGGGGGCTGGAGGGGCTGGCAGCCTCTCCCCAGCCCCCCCCCCCCCGCCTCCTACGCCTCTATCGTTTGCTATAAGGATGTGCGTGTGTGACCCAAGGGTGGAGACCAGAGAAACTTTTCGAGGGGCGGGGGTTCGAGTGCAGCACGAGGATTGCAGGGGTCACGAGCGATCGAGGTCCAGGGTCCATGTTTAAGGGCTCCTAATGTGGTTCAAGATGCGGGAGCCCCTGTGGAATCCATGGACAAAGCCCCGTGAAGCCTCTCGTCGTTAATATTACATACTTTAGAAGGCAGGAAAAGTGACACCAGTTACGCAAAGTCATGCGCGTCCGCGTTAACAGGAATTCTGTCAAGGCGGGCGAAAAGGTCTGTTAGGCAAACTATCTAAGCATGGAAAAGTACTACTCTGTAGTACTTCTGTGATTCTAAGCGTTAGCACCCACCACCATAGGTTGGCGCGAAGCGCGTACAGGAAAATTTTTGGGCCGCGAAAATGCCTCCCTAGACTCGTTGGAAATGGCCATTACCAGGATCTTGCAAGTTACATTAAACATTTTTTTATTTTGAGTTACTAGCAACATCATAAAAAACATAAGAAATACAAAAAAATATGCTCACTCTCAACAAAAAAAAAATAGCCTCAAGGAGGGGGCGACTTCCCCCCTTACTTAGCCGCTCCCCTTGGCTACGCGCCCTGACGCAAGTTAAGGAGATTTTAACATCATTTTCATTATTTCTGAAAATTGATGTTGATGGCTGAGAGAACAAGGTTATTATTATAAGGGCACCTGATGAGGTCCACTGGCAGAGCGATCGAGTAGATGTATTTCGGAAATTTTGACACAAGCATTTGCATTTTCGAGCATGCACAATTACTGGTTCAGGAAATGGTTTTTCCATAAAAAAAAGCTTGATTTTCGCTAAAAAGCAAAAGGTTAGGGGGGGGGTCTGGGGTTGTGGACGAGAGTAAACGCGGACGAATTGCGTGAGAAGCCCTTTTATAAATAAAAGTCCGCCATGAAATATCTGTGTTGAGCCACCTCCCTTCTCTATCATTTCAACAGAAAAACAAAAAAGAGCAGTGTCATGTGTGACACTAAGGACATGTGACGTGACTCTGAGAGAAATCAGGCCCGCAAGTCAAGGGGGCCAGAGGGGAGGCAACCTCCCTAGAAAAATGGATTCGCCTCCTAAAAATATAATACTGTTGCCCTAATGCCATGTTGACATATTTTCTTTTCCCTTAAAGTACTTTGCCCCCCCCCCCCCCCAGGTCAGCGCCTTGTCTGCCACCCCGAGACTGGAGTAAATCCCCCTGCACTCTTTGAAGAAAACTGGAGATATTAACATTTTACCATTCTTACAATAATGTTGTGCCCCCAACCGCATATTGTTTTCCGTGACCACCCGCTAAGAAAAACTAGAATATTATCGTGAAAACCGAGGTAAATTTTTTTGAAGTTTTAGTTTAGTTTGGAAGGGGAGGCCTGAGCATTGCTGGATTCTTTTTTGTGGAAGATGTGAATGCATGCTATAAAAAGGTTTTTAATTTCTAAAAAGGGCTTTTCTTACATTTTTTATTCAGAAAAAGTGTGGTGGGTAAGTGTCCAGTCATTCTTTTAAATGAGATTAAAGCAATTACACTATCATTTCATCGAGTTGTTTCATCCCTATTATATGACTTCCTGAATTATTAAAGTGTTAATAATTTACGATAGGCATAACCGGTGGCCGAGATCTTACAATTCACTCATTCTTAAGGTTAACTGGGGTAGTTTTATCATCCTAGTAGTGCCCTTGCTAAGGACACACTATTTAAATTGTAATATTCATTTATTTACTGGAAGTTGATGAGTATGCTTTCGAAAGTACTGGTACAGCGGTATAATCGCTCCTTCATACTATATTATTTCAACTTGTTCTTTCTGTATAAACATATAAAAAATGAATTGTACTGAACTGGAAAACTTACAAAAATCGGAAATCAATAGCGGCTGGAATTTTAGGGTCTCGATGGTTATACTAATCCATACCACCAATGGTCTAATGACCCAATCAAATACTTAAAATTGTGAGATGGAACGACTGCTGTAGTCGATAATATTAAGTCTCTAATAATGTGTTATGTTTGACGAATACAACCATTATTTGTAGGGTTGGAGGTGGTTGCCCCCTGTGCCTATGGCTAGCGGCGCTAATGAAAGAAATGAAAAAAAAAACAAGTTTCTCTTGGCTTGGTTAGGTACACTATGTTATTTTTAGTTATATGCAAGAACTTTCTGCAGTGTCAAAAACCAAACCAACAAAAGGTGACAGCACTAGAACAATCAGCAAAGGGCGGATTTTGCCGAATAAAAAAACATGAAAAAACACCTATCTTACCCTCTTTCTTTCGTAAATGGAAAATGAAGATAAAGGTAATTGCGCGCGAAGATTTTTTTTTTTAACTTTTGATATACTAATTAATTATGTGTAAAAGACAGGGAAATATTGTGTATATCTTGAAAAGCATTATGTTCACGTGTTCCAGGCAATATGAATTACGTTACTCATACGTGAAAGGGGGGGGGGGCGTAAAGGGGTGTTCGCACCCCATCCCCGTTGGCGCCACCCCTGGAATACTTATGCCATACGACATACCATGATACAACAGTTTGTCGTACCGCATGTGTATACCTCTATGAAACGAGGGAGTTACTGACACCTCCCTGATACAACGATTTGCTATTTGTCGGGGCAGGTTTGGCGGTATTTGCCTAAGCCCGGGCGGATGTTGTGTTGCTCCCGCACCCACACTGACTGCTCTCGCAGCAGTACCGTTAGAGTATGTGAACGCCGAATTGACGCAAAGTTCGTCAATAACGTAGCGTAATCGTTAGTAACAGCGGCATACATTTGAAGTTAATAACGCGCGTGATTATCAACACAGCGTGGTGAATGTTGGTAATAACGGCGCAACCACGGCTCTCTTCTGATTTTAAGAAACAAAGGTGGTATGTATTTGGTAAATAAACGGCGTAACTTTAAGAAAAACGCGGGACGACGTGGGTTAGCAGCGGCGTGATTTGAAGTAACAACGGCGTAATCCTTTTCAATAACGAGCCTTAAATGTCGTTAACGACCTTTTCGCGTTTCAACAGGCCTGATTTGTAAGTAAAACGTGAAAGCAGGTTGACAACGTGAACAGCAGTCAATGGCGCTGTTGCAGTCCAAGGCAAATTCAAATCCACGGCGCATGGTAAACGGAAGCAACAACACGATTCCGCATCAACAACGGGCAAACGTTCAGTGGCGCTGGTACATTACTGTATTGGCGATATTTAAAGCACACGGCTGATGTGGAGGCAGGGCGGAAAATGACTCCGTATCGGCCGGACCAATGCTTGAACAGAGAAAAATAATAAAGGCGCGTAAAGTAAATTGGAATGCTGGAATCCTAGTGGAACGATTTTGTATTTTTTCAATCCAGAGATACTGAGTCCAAGCATTGTAAAGAAACCTGATAGAATATGTTCCTAGGGAAATTGCGAAACTCAAAGTCCACGGTAAAGAACAAAGAAGCATATGCCTATATGGCGGACAAAACGTTTAGGCCCATGGTGTGGTCTCAAATGAAAGAGTGAAGTAAAACACTATAACTGTACATTCGCGTGGAGTAAGAAGCTTTTCTTAGCGGGGTTGCCAGGGGGACGTAAGGCTACGTTTCAGACCCCGGCGGAGAATGGACTGTAGTAGGGCGCTTTCAAAATAAGAAGAGCCTGGACAATTTGGTCAAAGAATCGGGGGCTCTTCGAAGGGTTGGATTATCGAGACCCTATTGCCTCCAATACGGTAAAACCTAAAATTTAAAGGGCGCACGAACGGGAGCCATTTGGGAGTTGAAGCGGTGCGGTCTGGGGAGCAGGGGCTGCGCCCTACATATGGTAGCATAGGCTATAGAAGAATAGTGACTTATACAATAATAATTGGGATTTTTTAAGATCTCGTTTCTCCTCAGTCGCAATGAATTCCATATAATGTTAGTTAGTGGCAATTTGGCGCAGCTTACGGTAAGGTGACCCAGCCAAGTCCCCGATTTTTCGGGGACCAGTCCCCCGATTCCACGGGGGGGGGGGGGGGGGCGTTCCGTGCCGATTAAAAAAGTTTGTCCCCGATTTATAAAAATGGCCTAATGTTTTGAAATTTCCCAAAAATAAAATTAATGTTGCAAAAATTAATATTTTGTTAAATGTTGTAAGCCTAATAATCAAGACTAAGTTTTAAAAGCCTAGGGAAATTGAATCGAGCAACTGGTATCATAATTTTACTCATTGAAATAAATACAATGGACTCTCGAGTCACTGACTCGACCCGAGTCACATTGAAAGTAGTAAATGACTCGAACTCGACTGCAAAATTGAGTGAATTCGTTACAACACTGGGCTGAGACAATGGTCCCGTAAGGCCATGCACAATGGTACGTAGGCAAAAAGTTACCTGCAATCACAGAACTTTTCAAGTCAAGAAGCACACAATGACTTTTTTTCTGCTATGATCAAACATACACCTGTAGCCAATTGAAACAGTAACGAAGTGCTGGTAGCACTGGTTCCATACAAGGGCCTTGTTTTAACATACATACTGGAGGGCCGTGCCCCCAGTTCCCCTGCCACCGGCCCCCTAGTCAGCTCATTTGCCCCCCCCCCCCCTCTTTGTGTCCCTTTTTACTGCGAATTCTTGAACACCAGTAGAGTACCAAAGCAAGGAGGGGAGGGGGTTCCAACCGAGCTCTTGGTTTTTCTTTTTTTAGTAAGCTGCAAATATTGTAGGGTAAGGAAGAGGTAAGGAAGTGCGGTGGCCAAATTGCTCCCTTTACTATAACGTACCGGTAACACATAACAGTCAGAAAATTGTAAAAATTTTACCATACTGTGTATATTGAAGGGCAAGACATCACCATATTTTGACAATCTGCCAACAGTTTAAGAAGATGTGGTTTCCATCCTAGAAAATACTGCAAATACCGTTTCCTAGGAACTAATAGCAGAGTATGAGGAGTGGTAATTTCCGGCTAATCTGGGGGGGGGGCGTGGGAGGGGGGGGGGGGTGGAATTTATCCAACACTGAATTTTCTTGGAACGCTCCGCGCCAACCAATGGTGGGCGCTCCGCTAAGATATTCTTCCCACAATTCTTAGATCCCCAGTCCAAAAAATCCTGGGTGCATCCTGTGGGAAGTTCACTGCCTAATGTTAAGCAGACGGGGAGGGAAGGGGTAGTATAAAATGACCTCACTCAGTGACTAAATAAAATAGGCTATAAATTAATGTAATGAATTGTCATTTTATAAGCCATGGAAGTCCCTCTTTATGGCAATCTTTTTTCTTCTTTGTAATGTATGCGCCGACTAAATGGGCGGGAGGGGTCTGTTTAAGTTGCAGGCGGGTGTCCAGAGGGGTCACAGACCCTCTGGCTCGCGCCCGAACTCGAACTTTTTTAACTTTATTTTTTTGTAATGAAAAAAAAGACTTCAAATGGGGACGCTAAATGTTGCTACCAGATTGCATCTGCGGGTGCGTTAAAATATTCAAAAATTGCTTAGGGGAGGGGGACACTCTCTCCTTCATCTAGACCCCTTTCACAATACGGCCATTTTAACCCAAAAATTAGTATCCATTAAATTATGCACATTTCCAGTCACATATGTATCAGTTTCCGAAACATCACCATTTTGCATCTAAGTTACTTAAATTAAGCAAAAATCTTCTCAGCAGAGAGCCCCTCCCCTTATACCCCTTCACAGCCTAGGCCGGCGATTAGGTCATGCAGTTTATCCCCCGTGCAAAATCCTGCCTACGCCAGTGCCTGGACCCCCCGCACGTGCGCGGGCACCTTCCGGGCCGAAAGGGATTCCTCCCTCAGGCGAGACCCCTTGTTCAGGCTGCTGAAAATCCTGGACACGCGCCTGAGTTGGTCCCTTTTGCGGAATCCCCCCCCCCCCCACCCCACTTTAAAATTCTTAGAAAAGGCCCTGCCAAGGTTAGGGTAATTCGACTAATACATGGCCAAGTATCAGGCAAAAAAAAAAAAAAATTTAACTTCAACAATCAGTTGCATATGGATTTTACGCACGTGAAATTAGTTCATGGAAAATGCAAGGAATTTTATTCCAATTTACCCACACACACACACCACAGGGCGCACCACAATAAACACTGAAAAAGTTTGCTAAAAAGTTATAGTATTATACAGTAATCACCCATTTTACTTTTCTTCATTAGAAATCTTAGAACGTGCATACAAATGTCTCGAGGGGGAAAAGAACAACCTTTTAAAAAACCACTTCCTCTTCAAAAGCCCCCCCCCTACCCCCAAAAAAAAAACTATTTCCAATGAAAAGGTATTTCAACTGACGGATAAAAAAATTTTTCCCAAATTAAACCACCATAATCTAAGCCTCCAAGAGTTAATTAAAAAAGTCTACAATCTCGAACCATTTTGTCATCTTTAAAAAAGTCAAAAAAAAAAAAAAATCTAAAGGGGAGGGGGACACACCCTCCCCTTACACACCCCTCCCCGCAGGCCGTGCGATCACACAACATACTGCATCCCGGCCACATCTCTAGTTGTGCCCCCTCGTCGAAAAACTGTTGTGCCACCTTGTGCTCCTCCCAAGAATTAAAAAAGGTTCTGGTAACGCCACTGAGTCGGGAGGGGGCATTATTATTTTGATCCTTTACCCGATCCCAGACGGATCTCGTTAGGACCATGCTGTGTTTATTCTTCAAGCAAAAATTTTTCGTGCACACCTCTAGCTCTGCGTCTGGTAAGACTTCTATCTGTACATGACTGTTGTACAAAGCTTCAATAAAATCCTCAAATGCACTGCGATAAAAAACATCCACTCTTCCAAGCCGCTTAAGTACAAGCGCCATGAAACACTTGAGCATGTAAGCTGTCTGTCCAAGCTCGATGAACATTGAGCATGGCGCTGTATTTCTAGCTCCCTGCATAGGACTCATTGACATTAGGCTACTGCAACTCGTGGTTGTTGCTCCCATTTTGACATCGTCGTTAATCGACATTTGAGTTGACTGAAACAGCGGGGGCCGTTGAATGCTTTCACCACGTTGTTAACGCATAGTCACATGGTTTACTTACAATCAGCCCGTTGAACGCGGGAAAGGTCGTTTAAAGACAGTTAGCTCCGCTATTGATAAGGATTACGCCGTTGTTTTACCCTCTTGCTGTAAGAGGCCAGACTTCGTAAGACGCGGTTGTTTTTTTTTTTAACTACTTTTACCGCCTTGGTTTACTGTAAAGTTACACCATTGTTGCCGATATTAACACCACGTTGTTTCATTAAAAATCAGGCCGTTATTATAACCAACTATTTACAACGCTGTTTGTTTGAAAATCACGCCCCCCCCCCTTATTAAACTCAATGTACGCCACTGTTACTAACGATTACGCCGTTTCATTAACGAACTTTGGCGGAATTCGCGTTCCATATTAGAGTACGTTACGTCCAAACAGGGAGAGTGCAGATTTCGACGACACCTGCAGATACGGTTATCATAGGCCTATCGGACGGTAACCGGGTCCTGCCCAAGTTTTGAACATGTTAAAACTTTCTGATTAGTAAGATATTGTAATCATTAGTAAGCAATAGATTTTTAATTCTCACGATTTTTGGCTTCCTCTTACAGTTTATCGTACGAGTGGTTTTCGCCTGAGATATCGCGCGAGATCTTTTCGTAATCCGTTACATGTTTTGTCGGCACTGTAGGCAATCGTAGCAGCATCGCACTGAGTGCCTCTCGCACTTCAGACTTCGAAGTTCGGCTCTTCTAGTGTAAACGTGTCAGCCTGTGCAAGCCTAATAGAGGCAGTAGTGCAGTCGCCTCCCAAACTTTGCTTTGAAAAATCAACAAATTCTTGCAAAATCTCCTGAATTATTGCATTCAAGCACCTCTGAAGGACGTTTGTTGAACATAACAAAATACAAACAATAAGTATAAAGCAAGGGTGAAATTTCCTTGAATTTCACAATTCAACATATAACAAAAACCATTGTCACATGATCAAAATATGCCATCATTGAACTATTAGGTCAGGGCAATAATATATCCATGAATGGGGTGAATGCCTATATGTTGCCCAAACTGATCGAACACCATGTGCGACACAAAAATTGACTCTCTCTGAACCTGGACCACCGTATTGTCTCCGTGGTTCGAAAGGAAACAATTGCATCTATTACTAGACAGGTAGTTGAACTGTTCGTCCGGATTGCCTGCATTGGTTGTATAGCAATTTAACACGATATACCTCCATTTCGACACGTGTTTGACCACGGACACTGAGACAGCTGGACCATACCAGGAAGCTGCCACTCTAATTGGACATCATACCAGCAATCTCTTTTCATATCTACCATGACCAATGCCACATACAAAAAATGCTCTGCCAACTGAAAAACTGAGGGCAAAAGTTAACTAGACGCGTCAGTGCATTATCAGTAACTAATGAGGTCATCTACGATATACAATGGTACAGCGTTACCGAGCAGATTACAGAAAGCCTACGTCGACGACTAATCAAAGTACTTGGCGTTGATAAAACTAAGGAGCTTTTTAAGGTGTCATGCAGATGTTGAGATATATATGTCCACGTTCTCGACTTTTTAGGCAGTAAAATATTCAGATGTTTGACATCCGAGATCTTTTTATCTCAATATTTTTAGCGTTAAAATATTGAAAAATATGGTATAACAGGATCTCAATATCTTAATTTTAATATCTTTAACTGAACGATATTGAGATATGTGACATCCGAAATATTGTTGTTCTCAGTATTTTTGGAGTGAATATATTTGAAATATTACATTCCAGGATCTCAACATCTTAATATCTTTACTGAAGGGCACTAAGATATTTTGCACATCCAACGACTTCGTTTTTGTCACTATATTTCATTTGTAAAATATTGAAATATTACAATACCGGATCTTAATATCTTTGCTAAAGGATATTTGAGGTATTTACATCCCAACATTTTCTCGTTATTTTCAATATTTTAGGTAAAATATTGAAATTATTACCATTACAGGACCTCAATATTTTAATAATCTTTACTGAAACATATTGAGATATTGGACATCCGAAATCTTGGGTTCTCAATATTTTAGCAATAAAATATTGCAATATTTCATTACAGGATCTCAATATCTTAATATCTTCACTGAAAGATATTGAACTATTGACATCCAGCATCTGGTATTTCAATATTTTAGTTGTAAAAATATTGAAATACTACAGGATCTCAACATCTTGATATCCTTTCTGAAGGATATTTGAGATATTGGCATTCAAACTTCCTCATTATTCTCAATATTTTAGTGTAAAATATTGAAATATTTCATAACAGGATCTCAATAATCTTAATGATCTTCACGTGAACGATATTGAGATATTGACCATCCAGCCTCTCGTTATGTCAAGTTTTAGCATAAAATATGAAATATTTCAGTACGAGAATTTTCAATATCTATAATATGCGTCAGAAAAGGATATTAAGATGTTAAGGATCCTTTGATGTAAATATTTCAATATTTTAACGCTAAATATATGAGACACAAGATTTCGGATGTCAATATCTCAATGATCGTTCAGTCAAGATATTCAGATATTGAGATGCCCCTGTAATTGTAATATTTCAATATTTTACGTTAAAATATTGAAAACACAAGATGTTGGATGTCAATCTCTCAATATCCTTCAGTAAAGATAATTAAGATATGTGAGATACTGTAATATAATATTTAAATATTTTATTTAAATAAACGAGATGTTGGGTGTCAATTTCTCGATATTCTTCAGAAATAATATTAAGAATATTAAGAATCCTGTTGTATAGAATATTTCAATATTTTACACTAAAATTATTGAAATAAGGAGATGTTGGGATGTCAATATCACAATATCGTTCAGTCAAGATATTTCAGATTACTGGAGATCCTGTAATATAATTATTTCAAATTTTTACGTTAAAATATTGAAATAACGAGATGTTTGGATGTCAATATCTCAATATCGTCCAGTGACGATATTCAGATATTGAGATCATGTAATTCAATATCGTCAATATTTTACGCTAAATATTGAGATAAAACGATCTAGGATGTCAACATCTGAATATTTTACTGAAAAAAGGTCGAGGAAAGTAACATAATATCTCAACATCTGCATGAACACCTTAAAAGCTCCGTATAGGAACAGTTGAATATAGAATAAAGTGGTTAAAACACATATAGCTTCCATGGCTTTAAACATAAAGCAGGGGAAACTCGTTGGGTTTTCAGTTTTTTCTTGGAATCGCACAAAATAGTTGAAGGTGTCAGCGTTTATAATTGCAGGCTCACATCATCGACGAATATGACATTGAACAATTCATTCGTTATGGATTTCTTTCGCATGATCGATGCACGATACTAAAAATAGGCTAATTTGTGATTGTGCAGATTGGGGGATATTTCGGGTGGAGGGGATCTCAGCAGCATGAGCTGTTTCACTCGAGAAATACCTGAATTGCATCCTCTACAACAAATTGCCAATTTTTCAGTAATCTGCCCGAGAAATCGGATGAGACAAAGTTGAACTCAACCTGTCAACGTCAGGCAGTAGCTCCGTCACGGGGGCATGGGGGCGGGTGCCCCAATCGATTTCAGAATTTTCAATTTCTTTTGAAAATTTTAAAATGATCCCAAAAGGCGTTTAAGCTAAAGATTTCTGTAGGGGGTAGAGTAAGGTGTGTTTTCGACCAAGTGATGGATCTATTGTAGTCATTTTCTATCACACATGGTTCTCAAACTGTCAGAATTTTCCCAAATCGTTCGTAAACTATCAAAATTCCGCGCGCTCCGTGCGCTTTAAACCCTTCCTCGATATTGTACTTATTATCAATATCTTCCGGTCGCAACTCCCGGCAAAGCACATCAGCAAAAGTTGAAAGCTGTGTAAGAATTCTCAGGTAAAAGAATCCACAAACCACGATGAGGCACTCTGCACTATCCTCAATCTTAAAAGACTCTTCACCAGGCCTGATGAAATTCCATCAAAAGTGGTGAAACTGTTGGTCATCTTATTTGTGATCCTATAGTCCATGTCTTTAATTTATCTTTCGAGCAAGGTGTTGTTCCCGCTGCTCTTAAAATCGCTCGTGTTATTCCAGGATTTAAGAAGGGGAACTTTAATTCCGTCAGTAACTATAGACCTATCTCTGTATTGTTCTGTTTTTGGAAAATTCTCTAGAAGTTAATGTTTGTTCGTTTGTATAGCTTCTTTGTTAAGTATGAACTTTTCGATATGATTCTTAATCTGGCTTCTGGCCTGGGCTGTCAACAGTTCATGCTCTTTTACACTTCACTGATTTATTAACAGATGCATTTGAAAAGAAACGTT
>JAIZAY010001824.1:0-12933 GCA_029531755.1 Holothuria leucospilota | reverse complement strand
ATAGTGTTTACAATGTTTTGACCTTTTGACCTCTTGTGACCCCAAATGACCTCTGACCTCCACCAAAACTAATAGGAATCATCTACTCAATAAGGGCAATCCACATGCTAAGTATGAGATCCCTCACAGTTACCCTTCTTGTGATATAGTGTTTACAACGTTTTGACCTTTTGACCTCTTGTGACCCCAAATGACCTTTGACCTCCACCAAAAATACTTGAGATCTACTTAATATGGGCAATGAACATGCTAAGTATGAGATCCTTCAGTTACCCTTCTTGAGATATACTGCTTACAACATTTTGACCTTTTGACCTCTTGTGACCCTAAATGACCTTTGATCTCCACCAAAACTGATAGAGATCATCCACTCAATATGGGCAATCCACATGCTAAGTATGAATTCCCTCACAGTTAGCCTCCTTGAGATATACCGTTTTCAAGGTTTTGACCTTTTGACCGCTGGTGACCCGAAATGACTTTTGACCTCCACCGAAAACAATAGGGATCATCTACTCAATATGAACAATCCACACAATACCTATGAGATCCCTCACATGTATTCTTCTGGAGATATCGTATTTACAAGGTTTTAACGTTTTGACCTCTGATGACCCCAAATGACCTTTGACCTCCACCAAGAATAAGAGGAATCATCTACTCAATATGGGCAATAAACAAGCTAAGTATGAGATCCCTCACAGTTACCCTTCTTGAGATATAGTGTTTACAAGGTTTTGATCTTTTGACCTCTAGTGACCCCAAATGACCTTTGACCTCCACCAAAAACAATAGGGATCATCTACTCAATATGGGCAATGTACATGGTACGTATGACATCCCTCACATTTATCCTTCTGGAGATAGTGTTTACAAGCAATTTCCAGGGTATTTAACATTTGACCTCTTGTGACCCCAAATGACCTTTGACCTCCACCAAAACTGATAGGGGTCATCTACTTAATATGGGCAATCTACCTGCCAAGTGTGAGAACCCTCAGAGTTACCCTTCTTGAGATATCGTGTTTACAAGGTTTTGACCTTTTGACCACCTGTGATCCCAAATGACCTTTGACCTCCACCCAAAACAATAGGGATCATCTACTCAATATGGGCAATCTACATGCCAAGTATGAGATCCTTTGGAGTTTTCCTTCTTGAGATATCGTGTTTACAAGCAAAAGCATCACATACACACACACACATACATACTCACACACATACATACATACATACACACACGACATCACCATCGCATAGATTCCTTCGGCCTTCGGCAAGGAATCAAAAATTATAATCAAGGATAGTGAAACTGACAAACTATATAAGCACTCATTTTACATTTTCAACTTTCTTAATGACCTATGAAAATGTTATATATACTTCAAACTAGTCCATTTTCAAAATTAAAGTATCTTCACACTACCTCTGCTTTTCATAAAACCAAAATATGATGCAGGCAAATATACTTCCACAGCTTAAAAGAAGAGTTTAAGCTTGAATATAGTTTTGATAAGTTAGAGAGCAACTCAAAGTATTCTGGTGACATTGACATTCAAGTTTCATTTGCGGTTCCAAGATATAAGCAGATAAAGTTACAACATATTCTACCCACAGTGAACTTTAAGCAAGTCTGTGTGACATCATAACCTCACATAAATTAACAATGTTTTGTTTATATAAAAATTTTACAAATAATTTTCTTTTCCCTATATTCAGTTCGGTTCGAGTTCAGATTACATCTTAGCAAAATATGGACATACATACAAAAGTGTATGTCATGCTTTTGTTACCTGAATGCATAAGAGAATGGCATTTGCGAACTTACATTTCTACCCAATTCAAGTTCAGTACAGCATATTGAAAAACAAAGAAACTTAGCATTCCTCATAAATGTGAGGGATGACATCACTTGTGCTTGCTTCAAGTTCACGGCAGGTCACAAATGTTGTAACTTCCATGTGCTACTGTCTCACAAACCACCAAATCAGAATCAAACAAATACTTCACCAGAATTTCTTTGGTTCCTCTTGCACATATGATTTAAAGACTGCAAAGATACTCTCTTTTAAAAGGTTTAAGGATCATTTACTAAATCACTCTAACTGCTTCTAAGTTGTTTGTTTATTCTGTATGTTAACTTTAACTTTCTTTTATTAATTTTCAGAAATTGCGTTGCCTATCTTTATGTTCATTTGTCTGTGAGGGGGACTGCTTGTACAAACTTCTGCATTTTTGGTCCCTCCCCCACCTTTTTGTTGTAATTCTACAGGGCTCGAAATAACGGGGGCCCGTGGGCCCGATGCTCCTAGAAATTTGTTCGAGCCCGTAGCTTCTACAGGGAAAGGGGCCCGGTTGGCAAGTCTAATTAGTCTGCACATGAACTTCTCCATTCATATCTACGATTTTATATCTAGCACGGCCTGTGTATTTCGTATACTGACAGTCAATGTAAATCTGCAAAACACACATTATTTCTAAAATCACTTCACACTGCCTTTGTGCTTGGTGCTCAGCATAAGCAATGGAGTAGGGAAAACAAGCCAGTGAGCCACAACTGGAAAAAAGGCCGTGGTCGTCTCAACTTGAACCAATTGGTTGGAAACTGGGACGTTAAACCTCATCTAACTTCACACTGCTTATATGCTGTAAGTAGTCTGCTTTGTCACAACACGAAACGTCATTCACGCAGGCATACACCGATGTCAGTCAGGAGTAATGTAGGTGGAGCGTCACAAGATTACCTGACGACAATTTCCTTTTCAACCTCCGTACCTACAGTGTGGCATTTGCACCGCTTAATTTACACTGTAATGCATAGACCTGCGCTGGAAACAGTACGAGTATGCCATCACTATGGATAGTGCACATGCTGTGCAATACATGCAAAAGACTATGTAATTGTGGAAATTACATTCTTCAAGATCGACAAAAAAGGAAAGGGTGGAATTTAACTATTGGTACACTTGCATGAATTTTTTTCACGTGCAGCACACCGTACAGTACATCATCACACACAATTTCAATTTTCGGGAGAATGTGAACTATTTACGGGACGTTTAACTATATAAATCTCGGCGAACATATTAAACTATTGGTACGGCTAAAGCCATGCACACCACACATAGGTATACACAGTCGAAAATCTATCACACGCAATGCAGTAGCATACCGTTCTAATATCGCAAGATTGCTTGGTCTCTGTTACTGTTACGTACAAACACTCAGGCTGTAGGCCTAGAACATTTGACTACACATATGAATGATGTCGGGTTTATCCAGTCAGATTACAATAAATGATAATATCAGTGGCTTTTTATTGTTAGCTTTGGGCCCCTTGATTTCTCATTTGGCCCCTAAATTCCATGAGCTAGGGGCCCGTCTGGCCCCCAAAGTTTGAAGGCTTATTTCGACCCCTGTTCTACTGTATGTTTTCATGATTATTGATGTGGAAATAAACTGAACTGAACTGAGCTGAACATAAAAAATGGATTTTTGATAAAACTCTTCATTTATCAGCTTTTCCTCAACCATAATAATACAGCACTGCTACTGCAGGTATGTACTCCTGAATTCAACATCCTTTTAAAACTTTGAAAAACCACAAATGGTCAAATTATCTTTCCTGTTCACTGCACTCTTGCAGCTTACGGCAAGACATAGCGCTGCTTGGTAGATAAATAATTATTTCTGCAACAAGCTTACAACCAAGCTGACAACAATAGTAGGCCTTTTCAGGTTGTTCACAGGTATTCAATTCCTATGTGACTATCAGATACATGACAATAGACCCTCTTCCAAATAGCAATTGCAAAGGATTGTGGGATACAGTTTTGGTACACGTCGTTTTTGGCCACAGTAAAATGCCATTGACAAGAACGTCGCACACTAAAAGTCTGTCCCACAATCCTTTGTAATCGCTATTTGGAAAAGGGTCTATGGCAGCAAGAGACATCTGGATGAAGAGGTAAAGGTGCCCTTTCCCAGAAATTACAAGAGCGAGGGCTGGAATAGTAGTTTCTTTATTTTACGAAAATTGTGACAGTTATCAGTGTACTTTGTAACAGAGTCCATTAATATGCTTACATAATGTACATGGTCTTTACATGTAAGCTTCTGCTGACACAGTGTGTTGCATGCACTGCACTACAATACTGCTAAAGCTTGTGGTAAAAGCATTGTAAAGTTAAGCGTGTATCAATTATGTATACCGTATCGTACCGTACAGTGCAAACCTGCTATGTTTAAGCATGGCTATAAAACAGCTTTTCCCACTATTCTCTACTTTTTCAACATTCTTCACTCCAGTGTTGGCACTAGTCTCAGAAAATGACTGGGGAAATTCCCCCTCCAAAATAGATTAGAGGGGATTTTGGTTCAAGGAGAGGGGGAATCTTGATAAGATGCAACATAAAAAGTCAATATTTTCCCATCAGGTTCAGGATATTCCTGCACACAAGTTAAAAACATGCAACATTATTGAGAAGAGTGAAGGAATCACATGACCCCTGACTAATGCAAAAACTGCTTCACACACATAAACCACAGACAATTTTCTCCCTACATGTTTTAAGATAACCATAAACCAACTCAGTTTCAACCTAAAACACACCATCTCAGAAACCCAACCCCAATTCACATGCCATCTTCTACATTTTTCCTTACCTGTTTGTTGCACCAATGATGAAAACGTTCTTTTTCGAACCCATGCCGTCCATTTCTGTCAGGACTTGATTAATTACCCTGTCTGATGCGCCACCGGCATCTCCAATGTTACCACCACGGGACTTTGCAATGGAATCCAACTCATCAAAAAAGAGGACACAGGGTGCTGCTTGCCTTGCCTTAAAAAAAAAAAAATACCAATTTGCATAACATCTAACTACTAGTAGTTGGTATAAAATAAAATTACTTCTAAAAGCAGACACATTAAAATCAAAATCCAAAGAAGATCCAATCCCTGCACAAAATGAGAGGTTTTGAAGGTTTCAGGGTTAGCTGCATTACTACTAGGTTTTTTGACAGGTCTTTTTTTTATTATCTTATACCTATACATACATTTTACACCTCGCTAACTCAGCCTTGCTAAGGAGCAGCAGACTGCTACAACCACACTTTCTCTGTGGAATTTCTAGTAAATATGCAACTGCAAGTGGACATCTCCTGCTACCACAGTTTCTAGTCTTTAATACAAAGCTTTTTTTTTTAGTAGTAATCATCTTCTGCTGACCCTTTGAAAGCATGTTGTGGGCCCAAATGACCTGTAGGCCATCACTTGAAAACCAAGCATGGGACCAGTGAGATCCCTAGTTATCTCACAGGTCCCCACTTGACACATTGGTAGAAAAATTCACTGGTATTTAATCAGTATGCATTATAAACTAGGGAGAGATGTTAACAGAAATCACTGCTTCTTAAGTACAAGGCTACAGCCACTTGTTCATCAACCTCTCTACCATCTCCTTAACCACAATCACACACAAAACAGTCTTGTCTTACCTTATCAAACACATCCCTGACATTGGCCTCAGATTCCCCAAACCACATGGTGAGCAACTCTGGTCCCTTTATACTGATGAAGTTGGCCTGGCATTCATTTGCGATAGCCTTGGCAAGGAGTGTCTTACCACAACCTGGTGGTCCATAGAAGAGTACACCTTTGCTGGGAGTCATTCCAAACTTGAGATACTTGTCTGGGTGTTCCACTGGGTACTGCACCAACTCTTGGAGCTCACGTTTAACATTCTCCAGGCCACCAATGTCATCCCAGGTCACTGTGGGTACTTCAACCACTGTCTCTCGGAGAGCACTGGGACTGCTCTTTCCAAGTGCATACTGTTGGAAACCAAATAACATATGTTGTTTAAGTCCTTTTCCATAAGCACTCTAGACAAAATAATTAACTTTATACATACAACATAATCTCTTCCATGATGTCACAAATTTCTGAGCAAATCTCTACAGTAAAAACTCCTGCTGTTCAGGTCTGCAGCCCTATAGCTGAACACCCAAACTTTTTAAGCCTTTCTGCCATTTTGCTATCCAGCCCTGATCTAGAAGTAGACCATGGGGATCACAAGTAAAGGGACCATGGGCCCATAACAATTTCAAACCAATTCAATTAGAAACGGTCTCTGTGGCTTTGACCTTGACCACACCGTATGGCCACCCCCTCCTAGTTCCTTTCCCTTACTTACCCCTTTGGTACATTCAAAACTGAAACATTTCATGTCTATAAATTATTAATGTTCTCCAAGACGACAACAGCCTTGCTGATGTAGACAATCAAAGCTGTAGTATACTTGAAGCTATGCTCTTCCTCTACATTGTAAAGGACTAATTGATAAATTCATTAGTCCTTTGGTAAGCAGAGGTATAACGAATACTCCTCCAACCCAATCTTTTTCTCTATCCCTGCACCCTCTTCAAACATTTTACAACTTACAAAGAAAGAACTTATTGACCCTTCTGTTACTTCACCATTAGTGGTGCATTACTACCTAAAGGACCAGGAGATAAAAGTGGAAGAACATTTTTCTCTTTGCCACTCATCAATGTTGTCATAAATGTAAGGGAATGAAGTACCAGGGCCCTCTTCAGCAAATCTCTACCTAAAAACCCACAACTCTGGTCCATCCATGCATCTAAAAAAGCACACACTTTGTGTTCCAAGTTACACTGCTCATTCTCCTAACTGAAGCGATGTGGAATAAAACCTCCAACCCCCCCCCCCTCACTCTCTTCCTAAATTTTTCCATTTATCCATTTGCTGATGAAATATTACCCACTGAATCATTTACCTCCTAGAAATGTCATCATTTACAAGTCATGCTCCCTTATGGTGACATCACAGGCAAAGATTTTTGGGACATTTCTTAAGTGTAGATTAACATACCCTGAAGTCATCCATGGTGACAGCCAAAGAGTCCATCACTTCAGCATCAATTGTGTCATCCTCCAAATCAATCACATCCATCTTCTTCCTGATCTGTTGAAGAGCAGCTTCTGAGCAAAGAGCAGCCAGATCAGAGCCAACATGTCCATGAGTTTCATTAGCCACCTAAAGCAGGAGAAAAAATCAAACTGACATACTACTGTATCAAAGATAACCTTGATCTCTATCCACAAGTATATTTCATCAGCACTGATTAATAAAGACGACAAAACTGATTTATTGAATAAAACATACAAATTGATTAAACCAAGCATTTTACAAAGGAAACACCACCCATTATCTACTGATCTATAGATTAGTAATCAATTCCAGCTGAAATCAAATGACATTCTGTGAAACTAATACTGACCTGCTCCAAATCTACATCTTCACCAAGTTTCATGTTCTTTGTGTGAATTCTGAGTATCTCTAATCTGCCAGTGGCATCAGGGATTCCAATGTCAATCTCACGGTCGAATCGTCCTGCAAGATCACAAAACGCATAATACTGTTATAAAAGTACAGAGAGTGCACTCACTTGTAAAACTTATTTGCTACCAGCTGTCAGCAGACTTTTAGATTACCACAACAGGGGACCCTTAATTCAAATATGACACGAACATTTTTTCTTGTTCAAAATGCATTACAATCAAAACAAACTTAAATACATCCAATCCTGCAACACACCAACATTTTCACTGCATGGCAATGTTCTGAAAGTCTTTAATTATCTGGACATGGTTTGAGTATTATAACTTTCATCATAGCTGGTTCATTGCCTTCTTTTCACAATAAAATCTAGCACAACAGTAAGTTGGAGTGTGACAATTCCCCTCCCACATTCCTTCAATAGACCCTTTTTCAAATAGGAATTACAAAGGATTATGGGATATAGTTTGGTGTTTGTTGTTTTTGTCCACAGTAAAATGCCATTGACAAAAACGACCAATACCAAAACTCTATCCCATAATCCTTTGTAATTCCTATTTGGTAAAGGGTCTATTGCAGCCCCTCCCCCTCCTGACAATTCCCACTCTAGTCTGTGAATAATCCCATTGTCTAGAATGAACCAAAGCAAACAGTGACAATCATGCTACTAATACCTCCAAGAGGCATGTCATTCTGGTAGATACATTTCATTATTTCATTATTTTATGCATATAAACATCTGCTGAAATGTTCCCATGTGTTGCTGAAATTTTCACTTCATCTGATTTGCAAACTTCACAAAAGGAAAAACGATGCTTGGTACATACCAAATCTACGGAGAGCACCATCAATGCTGTTTGGTCTGTTGGTAGCTGCCATTACTATGACCTGTGATCGCTGCTTAAGGCCATCCATGAGTGTCAATAGCTGAGAGACAATCCTGCGCTCCACTTCTCCATGTGTCTAAAGAATAAAAAAGCAACTCATGAGATGAATCAGCACTTAAAATATTTCCAAGTGACACCTGGAATATGCAATCTGGGACAAAGTTCAGCTATGAGGTCAGTACTCTAATCAGTTTATAGAAGTCAAAGTAGCCCTCTGGTAGTGCTTGTGACCTTCTAATTGAAAAGTGAGCAACAGTCCTACCTACTGTAGTGTGTCCTTGAGCAACAGGGTTAGAAATGAGTCCTAGGAAATAAGGGGCAGACGTTAGTCAAGCTAGGTGACATTGAAGGCTCTCTAAGTTCACCCCAGACAGTACCAATTCTCCCTACTAAGTTAACTTCAAGACCCTCCTCCAATTTAAACCAAGCCTCCTGTCTAGAGTACACCTCTTAAAGTCTAAGACAGAGCATGGAGCTACTAGGAAAGAGCCACAGTAGTCTGCACTGAGTTTAAATTGCTAGAGGAAATACTGGGCAATATCGTCAAGCACAGAGTGTGTGAGCTTATTTGGGAACACTGCAATAGACTGTACAAGTCATTTGTTGAACAACCAAAGTGAAACTGTATTGTTTGAATGAATGTCAATCAAAGAACAGCTATCAACTGTGTTTAGAACTCTGGGGATTTTCCTAAATATGTTTGGGCAGAGAGCTGCTAGCAACTCAGTAGTTTGGGGGATGTCATATCCCCTTATATATCCAACTCATATCCCATTCTAGCTGCTGTCACAGTTCATTACATGATTTTTCTTCCTGTAAACCACAGCAGAGACTGTCCAGCTGGCTCTGCTTACATCTATTGTGTGACATAATTTGTAAAGCTTGTGCCACCTACTAGCCTCTAAAGTTCTGTATAGAGCACTGACATCATGAGACGTCTTTTTAGAGGGTAAACAATGAAGCACACAGTATGCACAACACAGACTTCGCATGAGCGGGTAGTAGACTGAAACTTATGTCCAACTGGTACACAGATCAGCTGGCTGCATTTCTTAGTGCAAGTTGCAACGATACACGCTTGCGTCCATCCGAGGGGACACTTACCTGTTCTGTGATGTCATATGCATAAGGTCTATCGCAGCGCTTCTCAACCTTTTTCAACTTGAGGACCACTTTGACTCTCAGAATTTTTCTGAGGCCCACTTTACAAAAAGTTTATTCTTTTTCTTTATTATTTATTTTTATGGCGGATCTCGCGGCCCACCTGGGAGAGCTTCACGGACCACCAGTGGGCCGCGGCCCACCGGTTGAGAAGCGCTGGTCTATCAGAATGAACATAGTGGCAGTGCACATAGATGTGTTACAAGTTACTACACTTATGATAAAATTACCTCCACTAATCCATCTGTTAAAATGCAAAGATAAAGGCTGGATTACGTTAGTTGAGCCAGGTGTGGAAGAAAATTCTTTGTGATGTAAATCTAGTGTTTTTGAACCTGACCATTTAGGCATATATGGCTGATCATATGCAGGTTGATCATATGCCAAATTATTCTGGGGCCAAAAATACACCATGAGGACACTTCATTCTATCAGCTAGTCTTCACCAAGGTGAAAATGTGTACTCACTTTGGCCAGATTGTTATCAAGTGATAAACTGAAACCCAACCTGGGGAAGTAGCAATCTCTCCCTGATTTCAAGACATGGCAGGGGTAACCAGCAACCATAAGGGGGGGGGGGGTATCTTTTCTAGTGTTTGCATGGGTACAAAAAAACAGGAACCGGGTACCAGATTGCCATACCCGGATTTTATCAAAATCTCAAACTTTCACTTAAAACTACAGTGCATGGATCATTTTGTCTGAAAACATTTTTTGCAACGAAGAAGAAGCCTGACTGCAACAACGAACATTTCAAAGACACTGTGAAGGCTTCTGGTTCTACTAAATGTACAAGACTACACAACCAACCTAATGCTATACAGAACAGACTACCACCAAATGACCACAGCTTTTCCGAAAAATTTTCTTTCTAACATTAATCTCAATGCTATTTACTTTAATAAAGTACCAACCTGCCAATTCTTTCCCACTTTATCCAAAAGTGGCAATATCTGATAAGTTTGTAACAATAACAAACAGGTGGGGAACACTTTCCTCATTATTGACAAGACAGCTGCTCTACTGCTTCATTCTGTGCCATGTACACATGACATAACTAAGCTCAGCAGCAAATCAGAATAGTCTTTAGATTTTAGAAGGCAGGGTTTCCCCTGGCATTCTTTTTGTGAGGCAGCCACCTCACAGTTTTTGGTGACCACCCCACAGAAATTTGCTATACTTGCCACCCGTACAGTACTAGCTAGACAGTTCTCACTCATGGTGCCAAAGCTGGCATCATATTACCCCCACATACTTATACCACCTCAAACTCTTTAAAACCCAGGGGAAACCCTGCAAAGGGACAAAAGTTAAAGGCAGAGAAACCAGACTATTTGATTGGTGAAGATATTCTACCTGCCAGAGTATAGGTTTGACTCTTGTGTAGTAACTTCACCAATTCTATGCAATCTTTTACAGCTTCCTACAAAAGAGAACTCCACTTTTAATCTCTGAAAATTTCTCACTTTTTTTGCTTAGAAACTTCTCTAGGAATATTTTAAGCTCTACAGCAATTTTGTGGGTACGAACACTACTGAAAAACAGCAATTCAAACACAATTTTATTTGACTTTCAATGTATATGAGAAAGGACAATCCTCCCATGACCACTTATGGCTTTCCAAATAATTTTGGGAATCAAGAATTTTGGGACTGATGCCAAGAAAGACTGTAAGCTATCTGCGGAAAAAGTTGGCTCTTTTTTCAGATTTTGGCATCATTGTGTGTGGAATGATTTCTCCTGAAATATATGAAACTAGCTGTGGTTTAAATGTTTACTGAAGTGACAAGTTTAGCCTCTACTTAGCAGGTGTTTAAACAAGAGACAAGAAAATGTTAGTCCTTTTTGGGTTCTGTTTGTCTGTGAAAAACATGCTTGCAGGAGGCTGCAAAATTTTCCTCTTGGTTTCTGCAGATTGGCCCAACTTGATACATCAATAGAACATGCAAAGAATTAAAAACAGGAATAGTGACACTTATCAAGGTAAGTCGTTAGTGTATCAGAACATACTAGGTAAGACGAGCTAACACTTCTGAACACTTCACTTCACTATTATGAGACAAAATTTGTACTTCAGCAATCTCCACCTTTATGATGCAAAACTATTTACAGAGATATTTTGGTCTCACCTTTTCTCTCTTTGGTGCAATAGAATCCAATTCATCGATGAAGATAATCGCTGGAGAATTTTTCTCAGCCTCTTCAAAAGCTTTCCTCAGGTTGGATTCTGAATCACCAGCAAGTTTGCTCATGATCTCAGGCCCTTGAAATGATAGAAAGTTGTGAAAAATCTCTTGAAAACTTGGGGCAAAAGCTTCTGTAACATTGTTTTAATCACAATCATTAAACCCTGAGTCTAACAACTTTGGAAGTTCACTAATATTTAGAACTATAAAAGAGTAGTCATGCCATAACGTGAAAAACATGTAAGTGGAGACCAGCCCTCCTTCAAATTCCTTCCAGAGCTTTGAATTTCAATGACAATAAATGCTGATTATGAAGATGTGTGAATGTTTTAAACTGATTTGAAAATCCTTACCATTTATGAGGAAGAAGAAAGCTCCCGTTTCATTTGCCACAGCTCTGGCAATCAAAGTCTTTCCCACACCAGGAGGTCCATACAAGAGAATACCTCTTGGTGGCTACAATCCAAAGAAAAATTTAAATAGAAAAACATTTTTTCAAATGTAGCTCAAAAAAAAAAAATCATTTATATCTGCGTTACTGTGAAACCTTTAAACACTTTGCCATTAGCTCTTAGTTGAAGCATGACTAAAACATGTCATTCACAGCTGGACCATAGACAAAACTGACATTGTGCTCGCAAGCACCTTCAAGACAAACTGACCTTGAAAAAAAACGATGCAGAGATGACACCCTTTTTTTATAAATGCTGGTAAATAATCTTTAACTAGATAATGAAAAAGTGCATACTTGATGACAATCAAGACCCTGCTATCCAGGGTAGCAAAAACTTGCTATCCAACAACAAAGTAATCTCCAGCACTTACCTTCACGCCTATTGCTTTAAACAATGATGGATGCCGAAGAGGGAGTTCAACCATTTCCTTTATCTGTGCGAGTTGTTTACGGCAACCACCGATGTCGTCATACCCAACTTCATTCAAATTTTCCTCTTCCTCCTATTTTTGAAACAAATATCAAAGAAGACAGTAGTTTTCAGACATTGGCATACTGAGTTTTAACAAATGTTACTCAACCTTTTTAAGATAGTGCATCATTTAAAATGCACAGAACATTTTGTGGACCACTCCTCATGCAGATTTCAAAGTCATATGTTAGGTCCATACATTGTGTAAGCTTAGTAGACCACAACTACTGTATCTGAGGGAAAATCAAAGGTTTGGTCACAGTGGTCTTAACTGTTGAGTAATACTGGCTGGAAGTGCTGATTTGGGAATTTGGACAAAAACAATATGAAGATGTTGTGTTTTATCCTTTATTTTAATGCTTACACACCTCCTACACAAGGCCAAGGAAATAATCAAAACAAAAGCATCA
>JAIZAY010001822.1:5000-12942 GCA_029531755.1 Holothuria leucospilota | reverse complement strand
TATTCCTTGCGTCCAGGGTGATCATACCTGTTTTACATCCGCTCAGACTTCTGGAGATCTTCCAACATCACATCTACGAAAGACTATAGGGTGACTACCTTTATCCTAAGCGCTATAGTATGAATTTGTACTGGTAATGGGATACATTCACTGTTTATTTTCGTCGTGGGATATCGTTTTTAATGAGCCTTAAATAAATTACTCGTTTATCTCTTTCATTGAATATGACCTTAATCGCACTTTAAAAGTAACAAGCAGGGGTGGACTGAGCAGTCGGACGCAACCGGGCACTGCACCGCACGGGCCGCACACAGTATAGGGGCCCCACACTCATATCGGAAATTTTAACGAAAATCGGAAATTCGGAAATCGCCAGGGAAATAACAAATCGGGGAGAAAACAGAAAATAAGCTGACCTCTCGGAAGTCAGACCTATATCACCACTAACACAAAGACCATTTGGAACGCTGGCCCTGATGCTTAATGCAGTTGAAAAGACATTGCTCGCAAACTAAAAACTGACAAAGATAGCATCATAAACAGGATTGCAAAGTCTTCTATTGAACTGAGTGCACTTCTCTTGATTTAAGTAATCTTTACTACCTATATTTCTCCAACCTTACAGACACTGATTGCTGAACAATTGTCTGATAATTTCCAGCACATTTATTGTTATAAAAGTCATAAATTTAAATGCAACTTTTATGTTTTGTTGCTAAATATAATAGAATAAGTTGTTAAATACTTGCTATTACTAAAAGTTTAAAAGTTGTTACTTGTTAGAGTCTATAATGTATATAAACTGTTAGTAACATGAATGTATAATAAATGTGTATTATGTTTTATTTAAATCATATTATATAATAATTGTATTTAAACATAACATGATCTATTTACTTTAATTAAAAATTAGATTTTTTGAAAAGTGAGCTTTGTTGATGTGAAGACTGGTATTGAGTTGGTAACCTATGTAGGATAGGTTGTGGCCATTATAAGTAGTGTCGGTAAGGGAAAGTTGATTCAGGTTTGGAAGGAGGAGGGCCGCATACCCATTTTCCACGGGGGCCCAGTTCATTGTCAGTCCGCCCCTGTTTAAAAGACAGACCTCTGTGTTTTAGTATGGTCAAATACAGGTATTCTGAATTCCCTCAAACTTCCAACTGCCAATCATGGGGAGTGAAATTGTTTCACACATTAAGACATCTTATTTTATTCAAAAGATGTCTCTTATTTAATACTTGCTTGCAATTTTGGCGTTTGACATCACGTGGCTCCAAATGACCTTAGACATGCACAAAAGTTTAAAGGGTAACATGTTTAACACTTTTTAATGATTATATCTAAGGATTTTATGTTAATTTACGATGCTCTAAATATTCATCTCAACGATGTAAGATGACTTTGATGCAAGTAAAAGACATCATCTTTTTGCTATCGCAGTAAGATACGTCCACAGACAGCAAATGGGAAGTTTTATCCTTCCTTGTTGTTCGTAACCCCTCAGATGACCTCCCAACTCGACCGATTTGTAGAGTTATTTCAGATAATTCAGCCTACATACAAGGCAAGTATGGAATTAACGCTTACGTTACAGTATTCAGTCCTTTCAGTGCTGGATTTGTAGTGACCTCACACTGTCTTTGAATCCAACAAGTTAAAATCACAGGGTGTATTGGGATAGTAAAAGACATGTAACTTCCAACCCTTCTTGAGGTGTCATACGTAAACGATAAGCATTGCTAACTCAAACGCTCAATTTTGCCTATCATTCTTTCTAAAGGAAACTCTTTCACTGGACATACAACCGGATGCACCATGTAATATATGGAAAGTTTGTGTGTTATGAAATGCTTTGTCGTATTCAGGTTCATTATGTAGTGACTTCCAAGCCTTCAAACATTACCACGGATGTAAAGAAAACTGCATGCAAAACTACGACAAATTCAAACCACACGGGAATTGTAAAATAGTTTCAAATAAGCAGTCAAAAATTGTTTCTGCACCACCCTTCACCTTCTTTTCCTTAATTTCCCTTGAACTGAGAATTTGTAAGAGCCTCCTTAGCAAAGTCACTCACCGTTAAAATATAATCATGTTGAATGCTTAATAACCATAAAAATAACTACACACTCTAATTGAATTCGGTGCAACAACTTCCTTTCGTTAAGAGTAGGGGAAGACTCAAATAAGTGGGGCCTTTCGAACAGAACCATTGTCTTGAACTGGAAAGCAAGTGCGTATGTCAGTTCTTTGAGATTCTTTCTAACATGAAAAATTCTTCAACGTTTCAAGACGATCGTTCCCCTTTGTTAAGAGTAATACGTTTTCAGAACGCTAAACCGAGATTGACGTTCAACGCACAGTTGTGCGCTCATCTTCCAAAGGATGCCCAAACTTCGTGTCCGTTTGCTCCATTTGGACCATCTCAGCATAATGGGTATGTGTACTCCGTCATATATGGATTTCTTCTAAATTCGCTGAAAAAGACTAGTGAGATTTATATATATACTATATATATAGTTACTTATACTATACTATACTAATATATATAATATATATATATATACTAGTACTAATACTATAAGGGCGCTATGACAGAGGATGGAAAGCTTCATCGGCAGTGTGATGTGGGAAACTTAAACTTGATTAATGTTAATGTAGTACAACAGTTCTAAAGCGATTGGGAAATTCCTTAACAGGGATTTATTTTTCTCTAAAAAAAAAAAAAAAAGTGGAATTGGCAGTCAGACAGAAATGTACTGACCATTTCTCTCTAACATCGATTTGACGAAAGTCGTCAGCTGCAAGGGGAAATGGGACACAGTGCCCACCCGTCCGCTTTGATTCTACTACTGAATGTCGCCCTCTACACAACCATTTCTTGTATATATCGGATTAGTTCCGTAAACCCCACAGTTGTTATGCTCTAAAAGGTTAAGAAAAAGGCGAATGACGGAGTTGCACATCACCGACTTATGTAATTACTGACAGCACTAACAAATGTCCCTACATCTGACGACAGTTACCAGTTTCGACTCTCATCACCAATAAACCTAGTAAATAAGAGGAAAAAAGATTTCTTAACCTTTGACCTCTGACCTTTGACCTTTCTTTACTACACTCTTTGAGACAAATTCCTATCTTGGGAAGCCTCTCCAACAAGTGTGAAAAAATCGACCTGGCCGACCACTATCAGTTTTTGAAACAAAAAAGGTACATACGTCTTTTTGTAACGTGATCTTCAACACGGCGGGGGGGACTCGGTTAGGCCATGCGCTAACGGCACACTTGTGCATGGTAAGAACTTGTACATCCTAATTTTATAATGAGTGAAGTTTTATGTCAGTTGCAACGTTTCGTCTTGCGAATAAAAGTTAAAGCCAAATATGACATTTTTAAATGGGGGGGGGACTCCCTTTGAACGCTTTTCCTTTTGGTGTCTGCGAGGTCCACCGATTTCTCACCCTGTGGTACGTTTTCGCGTAAGATTTGAAGATGATCGGTCTATCCCCTAAGTGGAGTTTTTTGACTCAAATTTTTGTGCTTGACAAAATACGTATTTTTCGCTTCCATTTGGTCGTGACACGCTTTGCGCCCCGTTGAAATCACCTATGGTTCGGTAGTACCTTAGCTCAGAGCAATCTTCATCTGTATGGTGTGACAGTTTCTTGTCCAGTTAGGTGTTTTCCTCTTCGGGAATACTAGTAAAACCTATTTTCGCAAAATTTTACATTTGACCCTCTTCCCTTGACACCTTTACCTCAACGTTACGCTAAGGGTAGGCACACATTGTTGTAAATATGGTATCCTCTCACCAAGTTTGAATGACATCGGCTCACCGTTCAGGAGATATTCACACCAAACAAAGCTTGAACCCACACCATCGCACATGGCACGCGAACAAAAAAGAAAAATTTCACTTCTCACTTCACCCGCTCCCTCTCAGTTTATGGACTTCTTGACAGTCTTTTAGATTACTCCCACCAGCGCGGATCATTCATTCCCATTACACTAGTCTAGTAACTAAGGGGAAATAAATCGTTTACCATTGCAACTTCTGTTATTTCAACTCGGTCAATAAAATCTGCCGAATAAAAAGCTGACAACTGTAAAGCTGACTTCAATACTCTTATACTCTTGCGCGTAACGTATGAGATAATTACAACCTGGTGCAAATTCAACTAGGACCTATGGTCATCCCTTCGTCGCTGCTTCTTCCCCACTTTACCGTCCACATATTCTGGTCTTGGGTTGATAAGTTTACCGCGCCTTAACGGGAAAGGGTTAGTAAATACCAAGTAACCAAACCGTTAACTCATCCACACAGTTAAATGTTATGCGTTTGGCGAGTCGATTCTTCTTACCATTTTAACTAGGAAAATGGGTTGGACAACGGGCCAAACATACTCGCCAACATCCTGCGTTACAATTAAACGCAGGTGTCTAAGCGTTTTAGAACTTCATGTGAGCGGCAGCATGCTCCGTTTCTTAGGCGCCCACATTCATGTGAGTTGTCAAATAGCCTCCACTCCCTGATGTTATCTTAAACACGATAACAACTAAGCCAGTAACGTTCTACGGCAGGGAGTTGCTATTTGTCAAATAGCAACCCCCCTGCGCTCCACCTATGGATCCTATGTCCTACGATCGGGCTCATAAAAGAATAAGAAACGACGTTAACCGTCAATTGGCGCTTTTGTGTGCGTGTGACTCCCAGAAATGAAAATGAAGCAGACTACTATAAGGATGTACGTGTGACGGATTACGTTTTCCATATACCATTTCAATTCAGTAACTATCTTATCGCATGTGGGAATGATAATAGATTAGTCTCCCGTGTGTAATAACAACTTGATGTCACAGACAACGAACCACTTGTTTGTCAAAATTATCACACGACATTTTTGTCCTATACATTGGCGGTCACGCTTAGTTTTGTCAGAACAGTCGGCCTATTTCTATCTTGTGTACTAATTATTACAGGTCATTGTCACTTTAATTTGTCACACACTACAGCTAATTGAGTTAGGATGACAACCATTTTTGAGGTAATACCTTATTCTTATTGACATAAGTGAGGTCTGATTCAGCATTTCAGCCAACTTTAGGTGAATAAGAAGAAAACGTTAAAAAATATTAAGAAATAGTAATAAACAACCTAAACTAGGGGGCGCATGAACTATATTGATGTATAGCCATCAATTTACACGGTGAAAATTTCAACAAAAAATAACCATTGGGGGCAAAAAAGGCCTAGCTGCCCTTTTTGAATCAGGAGTTTTAGCAATAAAAATTGTAGGAATCACCAGTTTGCCCCTTTACACCTTATTGTACCACACATGTGCTGCTCTACAGTTACCACAGGCCCGTCTTTGAGAAGCAATTTTTAAGAATTTCTTGTGTTTTTGTTTCAACTAAAAGCACATACCCCCAACGGGGACATATCATATCGATGAAATTGGGGTCAGTAATCTGTAGAAAATTTGGGGGAAAAATTCATTTTTAAAAGGGCTCAGATATTATCACAGGCAAATAAATCGCTAGTAGCTGATTTTTCAATCTTTACTCGAATGGAAGTAAACATGGAAGTAAGTGTCGGGCAGCCTGACTTTTTCAATGTCAAAAGAGGCAATGAGTTAGCAAAAGATTATTGGCAAAGTAAAGGGCATGTTCCCCGGACGGCTCTCTGGCTTTTAACTCTCATTCTCGAATCATATAGGGGCGCAAGTCAACTGCAAGCTCGCCAATGAGATTATTTCCACCTACCAAAGAAGGAAAGTATTCGCTAATGGGAGGGTAAGGGTAATTATGCTGCAATGGCACAAAACTCTCTCTCACCACTGGGTAGTTGAGGGCACTTGCCCACCTTCGCGCTCCGTACTTGCCTAAAACCAACTAAATCTAGTGTGCTTGTCATACAAATGTAGGGGCGTGTGCACTTAATCTTTTGTATTAGAAGCAAGCGTTACTCCAATGGAATGGGAGTGGCCAAGGACATTTTGTCTACATGTGTCATAAAAAGACGTTTGGCTCCATCAAATGAGAACTGGCCTGTTAGTATGAGCCAGTTAAAGGTTATAAGGAACCTTGCCCCTGTGACGCTTGAAGGAAATTAAAAAAATGTAATAACATATGATATCTCATAGAAATAACGACGCACTTAGTATGAGCTAGTAGTAACGGCCTTATAAGGTATGACCCACGTGCCAATCGAAGTAAGCTTTTAATAATTGTAAGTGATATATACTTATTCACATATAATAATATATATATATAATAAGATATATATAGATATATAGGAACATTAGAGGATTGGAACCATGAAGATGGTCTGAGAGTGCTCAACAAAGTAGAGATCATATAATATATAGTATATATATATATATATATATATAATATATATATATATATATATATCATAATATATATATATATTATATATCGCTATATATATAGTATATACATATATCATATATGTCTAAATTTTCTATCTCTCAATTTTTTTTGTTCTTCTTAGCATACATAGAGGATCTCCTCGCCAGGAAATGATTGTAAAACCCTATGATCTCGAAACTAGTTATTTTATCTTTTAGAGCTCCATACTTAACTAATAGCGTCGATCTACCCTATTTGACCTAGCTGATAAGATATTCACAATCACCCGCACAAGGAGTATTACCCAGTAACAGGAGTGAAAATTGAGTGCGGTACTACATGTACCTTGTTGTCACGTCTGAAGCCACATACTAGCTTAGTGGATAAGGCGGTCGCATAGAAGGCGACAGACCTCGGTTCGAGTCCTTTTCGTGGCTAAATTTTGTCTCTGAATTTATTTCTTCTGTTCTTTCCCTTGTTCATAGAAGGCTATCGCCAGTACTTTTCAAAGATTTAAAATTATGAAAAAAATTAAAAACATGAAAAATATGCTGGAAACTAATTACCTATATATATATATATATATATATATATATATATATATATATACATATATACCTATATACCTATATACCTATATACATATGCATATACACATTAATGTAGACAAACATATACGTATACGTATACAATCTGTACACGTACACCATACGTATACACATACATATGTATACATACATACATATATATACTTAAATATGTATATATATATATATATGACGAAATGAAATCAAAAGTTTTGTCTCAGAGGCATACTGTTTATTACTACTTGCTAGTTTCATACAACACACAAGGTGCTGCACTCCTCAGGTAACATGACAATAACATGACAATCACTCTGAAGCAAAATTGCAATAAGGCGCAGAAAGTGAATTGACATTTTGCCAAAAGAACTCACTGTAAATAAAATATCTTTCAACAGTGAACACAATCACGACAGTTAGCTATACTGTATGCAGCAATCCATCAAGCAACGTATCACAACAGCAACACATCAAACGCCCACAACCAAACACACCTCGTGCGACCAGCAAAAGGCCGAAGTTATCCTATCCTTTGCAAATGAATGCAATTGCAGACACGTAAAAAGCATGGATTCCCTTTGACAGGCAGGGCGCACTGCCTAAAAGTAGCATCAATTGCGTACCAGGCTTACTGTCAGCAACTAAAGACGACCGACCAGATCAAACCTACAGTCGAACTTAATCAGAAAACTCATTTAAAAAAAGATACGCTAACCACAAATCAACATATCGCTAACAAATCCAAAAGACTGAACACCGAGAGTTAAGTAAATATATTTGGGAATTTAAAGGACAATAATATCGAACATATCATCACATGGGAATTCCTAAACATCCTAAAACAGGCAAAATCTTACGCGACCCTATTCCTCCAAATAAGATGCAACTTATGCTCTATGGGAGAAATAGTTCATCATTTGCAAACACACACTCCTTAGCTACCCTTAATAAACGTAATGAACTGGGGACACTGTGTGTAGACA
>JAIZAY010001822.1:0-2500 GCA_029531755.1 Holothuria leucospilota | reverse complement strand
AAACCCGAAACGTCGTGGATATTTCTTCACATAACCTTTACGCACTATTTATCTACTTCATTATTTTTTTTACCTATCATATTCTAGTATAATATATATATATATAAATGCAAGCTAATGATCCCCTAGAAATAATGTCCTACACGTAATAGACACGATTTTCCATCCATATACTATGTGTAAGACGTACGTTTTAAAGAAGATGAAGCTCACCTTCATCGGGTCTTCTGGAAATGTGAAAACACATGTGAATCAGCGTAGAATTAGTGTAATCAACCGCAAACTTAAACCCAGCTATTTTTCGGCAGAAACATGAATATTGTGTTTAGAGGAATTATTAGAAAAGAAAAAAAAAAAAGATAGTAACGTAAATATCTTACATGTTAAGGTTGATGTGAGTTCGCTATTTGTGTGCGTTGTAGCCGCTTATGTGAGGTTGATGTAATTTTGGTGGGGTGGTCGTCCCGTGATCGAGCCTGTGGAAATGGGGTTTTATTTTCAGGCATTGATTCGGAGTGGCGTTGGCGAGTGTGCGAAGTTTATTAATCCAGAAAACAAGATTCGCTTGTGGAAAGGATGGCAGTGTTGTTTGATTTTTTTGTAATTGATTCCATACCGGTGATACCTCGACATTCTAAGGTGTCGTTTGCATGATGGTATGAATTGAAACATGGTGGTTGTGTATGGGAGGAGGCGTTTTTGCTTTGAATATCAGTAGATCATTAAAGTTGACTAATTTCTGACCTAGTGTTACTGAATCTTGTGTAAAGTGCTGTTTTTGTTATTTTTGCTACACATATTATTTTCCGAGATTTGTGCGTGTTATGAGGTAGATTACTTTTGTGACGATGTTGACAACATTATCTAACTGCACATATAATATTTCTGTAAAACGATAAAAAAATTTAGAACATGCTTTTATGGTTGCGCTATAAATGAGCCAGCCAAACGTCATTGCATAAGATAAACGCATGACACCATCTTAAGAGGAGGAGAGCCTGCCACCGCCTCGAACTGAATTTGTAATTACTCTCAACATGATCTGAAAAAGCCGTTCTTTTTTTATGACCTTGGTTAGCACCGTAGAAGGAGTACGTGTCTAGGAAGTAAAATAATTAACAGGCTTTTCTATCTGCACATCTATGCTGTTTTGTAACGGGAACAAACTATCGCTGTCTTTAGTATGTTAATGTAATCCACTGACACAGACGGCGGAAGCTTGCATCGTTCACGTAGCAAGTAATGTCGAAATGGAAAGTATATCCAAGATAATGTGGAAGTGGGGGTGCGCCAAACTCGACATCCAACAGTTTCACGTTTTTTATGTAACTATTGAAACGGCTCAAAGACAACAAAGGTTTTAGACTCCTCTCCCTCCCAGCCCCCATCCATTTCTAACGGCCCTGGCAATTGCATAATATTTCCAGAGTATATCATTACTAGAGGAAGACTATTTAGAGAACTGAAGAAAACGTCCCTGATGGTGTTTGAAGGAATATACCACTTTATAATAATACAAACCACTACGGTCGTGTGTTTATTACTAAGTGTACAAAATGTTCCTATATAATTTTACATACTGTCTGAATTTTCTGTTTCCAACAACCTTTCTAGTAACGAGAGCTTTTAGGTCAATAAAATCGGGTCAAGCAATCATGTAATTAATTGGCCGGCACCCAGAGTGTTGTAACGGCAAATGATGATGATTTTTTCACAGATATTCTGTTCCAAGAATCTTATGTTGTGACGAAATTTGACAAGAGAAGGCTCTTGCTTAGCTGTTTTGGTCCCATTGATGAGGACTTTCAATATTACGTAATGAAACAGAAAAGTAAACTCCTGGCATTTTATACACTTGTAATGAGGATGTTTAACGTAATACCTTACAGAGAGGTCTTTGACCGTTTATAATTCGTTTGCCTTATGGGTCCATGAGATGCTCTGTAAACCTACAACATGCTTATCAGTCATTTTGGCCAACATTTTTTGGCATGCTCTATAAAAACAAATGGGTCACGAGAGTACGTAGGGGGGGGGGGGACCAGCAGTCTGAGTCACATTTAACCGGCTATCTGGGAGCAAATGATATGCCTTATTTGGGTCATTGTTAGACCGCAACGTTTTTTCGTCGGTTCCCTCCCTGTACGCTAGCTTTTTGGTCAAAAAGTTGTCTAAAAAAAAAATAAAATTCCTAAACAAACTGCCTCCAAAGCGTTTCTCCCCAAATCATAAAATAGTTCACGTTCCGTCAAAGGCTCATTTTGTAACTCTCGACTGTAAAATACATTTAACTGTTAATATAACTTTACGCAAAACATGGGCTTAATATCTCATAAAATTCACTTAATTCTGCACTTTCTAGACCAGCTGCTGAAACAGTGCACAACTAATGTTCATATAACTCAGCTTTCGGCAGTGGGATAGGTATAATCGATGCAAAACTTTCTTCCTCGATAAGAGTGAACCGAATTATGATAAATTGTTGTTTCGCACTGCTCAG
>JAIZAY010001816.1:0-12983 GCA_029531755.1 Holothuria leucospilota | reverse complement strand
ATGAGAGCCAACTAAGTAAGCCGACCATGGGTGGAGGAAGAATTTTCTCAACAGGGGCTGGCCCATGTCAGCTACCCCGAGTTCTGACATTCCCTATTTCGAGGGGATGATGAGAAGGGCAAATGGAGGAGCTTTATTATCCCAGGCCATTGCAGGCATATTTTGCATTATATCACTTAATTACGGAAGCCGAGAACATCGCCTTGGTATGAAATCTGTCATGCCAGTTTTCCCACCCCTTTCTTTGGTAAACATGGGAAGGAGAAATCAAGATGCGATTTCTCTTTACCATTATCCACCGATAATGGGGAATGGAGAAAACCAAAGTCAGTGAGGGGGTACTTCAAGAAAGGACCATTACACAGTGTCTATTTTCGAACACCCTTTTCATAAATGGACGCCCCCGCACATGACACGGATCCTCTTTTCAATTTAAGTAACATAGCTAGCTCGCTCGTCGACAATTACTCCGTACCACGATGGGATCATCTCACGTTGGTAATAATATAACCAAAGTTATATAGCGTCAATCCGTGTCATGTGCGGGCGCGTCCATTTATGGACACTGTGTAATGGTCCTTTCTTGAAGTACCCCCTCACTAACTTTGGTTTTCTCCACTCCCCATTATCTGTGGATAATGGTAAGGAGAAATCGTATCTTGATTTTTCCTTCCCATGTTTACCGAAGAAAGGGGTGGGAAAACTGGCATGTCAGATTTCATACCACCGCGATGTTCTCGGCTTCCGTACTTAATACTTCAAAATCCGAGTTGCGCACTGATAGTGTTCTTTGAATCTGGATCGTGAAATTGAAAACCGCGAGAAGCGGGCGAAAATTTTTGATAGGCTTACACATAAAGTACCTGGCACAGGAGTACCCCTGGTCACGACGGCGGAGCTCCCAAGTGGGACCTGTTCTATTCAGCCAGTCTAGAACGGGACCACTGTCGGGTGGTGCCAGTTAAGTCAAAGTTTGTCCCTTGGGGACGTTGTTACTCCTTCAGGGAGCAGAACTCCTTCGGGAGTATTGTTTGGTTTTCGCCCCTGGCTCTTCGCCAGAGAGTCAGGGGACTTTTGGAAAAAAAGGCTTACACATAAAGCATATGACGAAACGAAAAAAAAAAAAAAGAACTGAAGGGTTTGTAGACTGTATCGGGTGTAACATACACTGTATCGAAACCACCTGGACTACACGACGAAATAGCCAAACTTTGCTCCTTAAGTAGTCTTGTTCAAGACTCTAGTTCATTTCCGTCCACCATATATCGGCTGTCAAGCATACGTACCAGTGCGCCCTCTAATCTAGTATTGACTCTCCAGACCAGTGATTGAACTTATCAAGTTCTGAAGAGTTCAAGAGAAGGTTTAGAGGGCGCACTGTTAGGTATGCTTGACAGCTGATATGTGGTGGACGGAATGAACTAGAGTCTTGAACAAGACTACTCCTTAAGTTGCTCACGTACTGACAGTACCGCATGACACACACAAGAGAACACCAACTAGGCTTTGCGACATGGGGTGAAAGTTACGACCTTTACATAAACTATGTACTTTGCCTATATGTTACTTGGTAAGGTGGGCAGGACTTGTGCTATCCTGCTATGTGGAATGGAACTATTGAAGAAAATAGAGTGACTCTATAGCGCGCGTAGCGCGCCGAAAATTTTGGGTTCTCATTAAAGAAATTATCCTCTTGAGAGCAAAAAACAGACAAACCGTCGGGGCGACTAGTTGTGGTCCGGGACTGCATACTTTCGACTAAGACTCCCCGACGAAACTGTAAAACTTCCCTGACGGGGGGCATGAACCCTTCCCCCACCTGGCTCCACCGCTATCTCGACTGGGGGAGGGGGTTAAAATACTGTATGTCGTGTTCCCTATATAGTTGCGGGGCCACTGTCAAAAATACTCTGTCAGAACAGATGACTAAAGTCGAATGTTTGCTTTTTATTTGCGACAGCAGACCGGTCATCGGTCCTAAGACATCAAAAATTGGACAAACTGACATTGCGTTATTTGACCTGGTGGTGATTTTATATAGTAATTTTAAAATGAAACAAACACCGATTCGTCTATTGTGACTTCTTGTCATCACTTGGCTGTGGACTTAAACCTAAGATTGGCTTTTTATTCCCATCACTAGGGCAACACTATAAAAGAAGAGAGTAATTCCGGACCATGAATATCATAGCGAAACGTATTTACCTACTCTCTCTTGTTCATAAGTTGAGGTAAGGTTTCGTATATGTAGCGTTTAGGGAGGGTGAACAAATCATTATTTTGTAAGACCTAAAGACTAGCAGTGACCTTTTGGAATCAGTATTATAACCCGATAGTAATACGTTGCATAAAGCGCTAGCTAGTATGACATAATATCTGCGTGTTTTGTATTACGTTGAATGCCCAAGCACGCCACACGTGGTTCCAAGCGAAAAATGATTAGAATGCCTGACTGTCACGGAGACAGTAAGACATACTGTAGTTAAATTGTCTGTAAAACGATTGCACTGTTCGTGTTTCGGGGCGGGCAATATAGGCTACCGTAGTCACATACATTGCCAAAAGTTTCTGCGATACATAGCTAGACTTTTACGGGTGGATTCATCGATACTGGATGGGGGTAACCAAAATCTCCTCGGAATTGGAAGACTTCATTACCTGTGAAACTGTCTCGTTATTCTTTTTTTTCTTTTTTCTTTTAGGCTAGTGTAAAAAAAAAAAACAATTTTGAAAAATAGTAAATTGGGAAATTTGAGAGGGGGGTCCGGACGTCGGGGACCCCCCGGATCCGCCACTGGTATTCTGCCCCTACAGAACGCACTGTAAAAGTTCACGCAAGTTAACCTCTTTTAACAATGGAATTTTCTGTAACGCGTTCTTACTTTCGTACGCAAAGAAAAGAACGGCGCGAACAGTGTAGGTATAGGAGTTTGGAATCTATGCTTGTAATATCTTTGGTTGGGTCCTAATAAGGCTGCAGCTCGGTGATTGTTGGTGCCAAATATATTACGATTAAGCATATTGTTGCATAAAAATTATGTATATTTTTTTAGTGTTACAGACAGATGCATTTGCTAGTATCGGTTACTCTACTTTATGTAACGCCTTATTAATTCTCTACATCTGATTGGAGGAAGATTGGTGGTCAAATGCCATGCGTGATTCGGTACTATCATCACGATTGTCAAGAGCTACTGATGCAGGGTAGTGGCTGAGGGTGAATTTTTTATTTTTTTGTCAGAAAAAAAAACTAACAAGGTGCAATTTAGTGCATTTTAGCTGTTGGAATAATTACTTTGTATAACAGACCCGTAATGAAAGTAAAGTGATGCAAAAAAGTGTGATGGTGGAGGGACATAAGAATTCAGACATGGATCTAGTGTTTGGGCAAAGAGGGACACGTCTGTGACTTCGGTGTTCGGCAATCAATGGGAAACTACGTAAGCGGAGCGCCACCGATGGTTGGAGCGAAGCGCTTCAGAAATTTTGTATGAAAACACCTCCTAGACATAGGCGTAGGAGGCTGGGTGGAGGGCTGCATCCCCCAACCAAATACTTTTGTAAAAATTCGGGCAATATGTTGAGAACTTTTCGGGCACCTACTGAAAGAAAAATAGTGCAATGATGTAGCTAAACGTAATCAATTGTTGAAAAACGTCCTCGTAATTAAAATAAAGTTCTGATTTGAATTGCACCAGCACCTTATATATTCGGTATTAATTCATCAGTGTGTTTTTAAATGGTTTAACTTATATTTTGATTATCAGTGGTATATTTAGGGAGGCCATTGGACCATGCTCCCCCCCCCCCACTGATGCAGATTTTTTTTAGTACCTAAAATACGTAAAAATTTTTAACACAAAGTTTACTTCAACGGTAGCATATGTGGCACCAGATTGCATGTAAGGGCACCTAATTTTTCAAAAAATTTCAAAGGGGAGGGGGACACTCCTCCCCTTAGACCCCTCCCCCAGGCCAGCGATCATACAACATAATGCATGTCCCCCTCACCCATGAGAGAAATCACCAAAATTATAACCAATATGGAAGGGGAGTAACACGACAAATGGTTGTATGTAATTGGCATACCATATGATAACCGATGCATGCTTATATGATATGTACAGTAACATGCTGAACGCGGGTGAAGCGCGTGGACATTTGGGGTTTCATTCTTCGGGCGATTCGTTACAGCCCCCCCCCCCATCAACTTGGGCTCCTACGCCCATGCTCCTAGATCACCAGAATTGGCATTTCCCAGGCACTATTTGCCTGAGTATGGATCGACATACTGATTTTTTTTCATTTTTTTTCTCGGTAGCCCAGTAAGGGGTTCTTGTGTCCCCACGGATGCTCGCCTAGCACTATTAACCCGTGCAGCTAACTGCGCGAGGAGCGTGCGAAAATTTTCTGTCTTATTGTTTGTTTATAAAGGCATATGAACTTCGTCGGGGACGATTATACCGATTAGGACTACAATTTTACGATTAGAATAATTTATAATGAATACAAATACTGATTTTTTCTCCATTATACAAACAATGCGTCACGGTCTGAAACTGAGACCACGACATTCTGAATATAGCCAAGGTTTTCGCCATTTTCAACGATGTCCAGTAGCGACAGTCATTCGCGACCAATTGAACAAAATGGTTAAAATTGCATGTGTTTTGTGAATTCAATATTCTTGGCTCTCAAGCTATTCCGCCACACCAAGTTTATTCTTTTTCCCCACGGGGGGGGGGGGAGACTTGAAGGGTTTCTTACCCGGGCATGGCGCATGAAATTCCAACTACCAAATTAGTGATAAATGGCTGGAGTGAAAACGGTAATTCGGCCAAATTCATTCATTCGTGAAAAAACGTGTAAAAATATAGATATTTGGAGCTCTACAATAATGTTTTCTCCCTTTCTTTCGGTTTCATTCGGTTAATTTTCTGCCAGTATATTTAGTGCCCAAACATTTAGCGATGTAGTTTTCCCCAACTTCCTTGATGAAACTAAAAGTTGACTTATTTATCAGCAATATGAGAACAATTCTCACCCCTTTAAATTCGTCTCTCTTTACACCCTCCCAACAATGCACAGCATTTGGGGGCTCATGTGTGAGGATATTTAAATTTCAGCTGGACTGTGTCTCCCGATGACCCTAAAAATATGATAACCTAGTTTTTGGGGGTCCCCTTAGTGTGGGGCCCCCTGGAAACGTGCCCCGGCGGCCCATGCTCATATCCGGCACTGTTTGGATGCCACGTGTTTCTTACCTTAGCCCCAGTCATGACTGGTCTGAGGTCGGCTTTGGTCTCGAAAGAGCTTTCTTCATCCGGAACAGCCCACCTATAAGAGAATAGTTCTAAATCCCTCACAGTGCTATATATCACTTAGCTACTTTGCACGAGGTAAGGTTATCAGCAAATACGCACACGTATCCTGTTAGTTGTGTTTAAGTGGATTATTTCCGAACTTATTACCATGCCCGTGAAACACTTCTTTGATTTTTCTTATCTGTTGGTTTTATTTAATTGGTCCATCACTGTGTGAAAATTGACGTTACACTCCACTCGGCGGACCGTGTGTTTGAAGTGGCCTAGGCAAAAGTTACTGGCGGTAACAGGCCCAGGCAAGGGGTCTAGTTCCAACAAGCAGCCTTAAATGGCCCTTTTCCCAAGCGACCCGGGCAGTGATCGTCACATTGCCACAACGGCCAGTCCGCCTATTCTCAGGTGGATTAATAGATGACCTCCCATAAGCTTAACTTGGCTATGACGTTCAGGTTCCACTTTTCAGGTGTGAGGGGGCGGTCCCGTTGCAAATGTTTTGCAAAACATTACCCCTGGAAAGGATCTTCTTTGGATCCACTGGGCTATTTTTATTTATTTTGTAACAATTATTTGTATTGCATGGAGGAGGATTATTTCGTAAAATGTGGCATTTTTTTGGCCTTCTCAACATCCTTCATCTCGAAGGAACAATTTTTGGAGGCCAGTATATATGACGCAATCTAATCGAAGTGGTACCTTCGGCTATGACGTAGATCGCAACGTAATTTTTGCCCCCAAACGGCTACAGACTGTATAAGTGTACCTGGCTATGGCTGTTGTTCCTTTAATGCCTCTAAAATTGCATGCAATCATTCTTTGAAATGAGATCAAATCTCATGTTTTCAATGTACAAAAATGTTAACTATTGTAAGAAGGAAAATGGGGCTTTTACTTAGTTTCATACATCGTGGTTTGTTTATTATTCCTAAGCCCTCTAAATGTAAGAGAGTAAAACTACAGAAAGAGTGACTTCAGTGATCTCTTTCCGTTACCTAGTAGCATTCTACTCTTCCTCTAGGGATGTTCAGCACCTTGAAACATTTTATCCCCCTAGAAAATTAAAAATTACCGTTGCTCCAATTCATGTTAGCATATCTCGCCTCCTAAAAATATTTCCGAACTTATGTCGTCCCTTCCCAGTACGTTGTCTAGCTACGGGCCTATACCCACTCAATATTACCGATCTCTCAAGAGGGGAATTCTATAGTTGATGTCCACTTGAAGAAAGAGTGACCACTGTAATGAATCGTTCAGGAGTATATCCACCGTTTGATAATTAATGCACGTGACATGAAAGGGCGGATCCAAGGCTTGGAACAAGGGGACCCATCCGTGGGGTCACAAAGATACTCCAGGAGAAAATTAGAAAAGAGGCTATGCTGTTTTAGATTTGCCTCGTTCCTAGGACCCTATTATCATATAAAATTTTAGCATTTTCATCAGTTATAAGGTGGGCAGTAATTTTTCTTTCAAGTTGCTAAACAGTGAATAAATACAAATAAAAAATAAATTAAGATTATAAAAGTGGGAGGAGGTGATCGCCCACCTGGCAGAAATCCGCTGACATAGCTAGTGAAATCCCAGAGTCGTTACGGTTGGGGCTGTTGGGTTTACTTGAAAGTAAGGTGCTTCTCATTACGTCAATAACCAAATATAATGATGCATTAATTTAAAACAGTTACTTCAAATAGACAAAATTGCCTCCAATTTAGGAAACACTATAGATTACATAAGCTAGGTTCGTACGAATTTTCCATAGTTTCGTCAGTGGAATTCAGGGAAGATTACTACTATACTATACATACGAAGTTAAACCATAAAGGACCCTTCAATGCGAACATTTCAGGGCTCCTAAAATTAAACGCATATATGGTTGTTGGGGTGGTTGCAGAGATAGTAACAAGTCATATTTTGCAAGTCCAAGTCAAGTCACAAGTCATTTGCAAGTCCAAGTCAAGTCACAAGTCCTTCTTTGCAAGTCCTTTGGTTCAGTCACAAGTCAAGTCACAACTCATAACAAGTCAAGACACAAATTTTCACAAGTCAAGTCACAAGTCGTATTGGTCCGAGGACAAATTAAGTCACAAGGCTCTATGCACAGGTAGAAGTGACGTCACAAATATTTTCCACCTGCTATAAGCAATTAGGCGTCAACTTAAGTCTGCCACAAGTTCACATTTCGAACTTGATGGAAGGAAGATCAAAGTCACAACTTCCACACGGATAACTTGCGCTTTCTTTATTACGTGTGGGAGTCCTCGCGATTCGAGTTTTAAACCCCAAACACTTTTGCACTCTTCTCACAACTGGTACAATAATCTTGTTACTGTAAAAGATGCTAGTTTAGTCTTCTCAGAAAATACTGGGAATTTCAAGATATGAATTAACCTATAGTTTTGCTGATGGTACAAGCTTGTGAAAATTGTGACAAATGGTCTGAGCACAACATGTGGAACTTAAAGTTTACTTTTTCCTTGCCCAGTCTAATGCATTAAAGGGGAGGTGGTACTTCTATAACTCAAAGGCCTCCTAGCGAGATGTTGTCATACTAAGAGCATAAAAGATATAGAAGAAAATACTTTATTTCAGCAAAATAATAAGTGTAAGGAGAGTTGTACATGCCGCTGTGCATGCATGGGTTGCCATGGCTGTGGGCATGGATTTTCCGCGAGGGAGTAGAGGGGGGGGGGGACAAAGTCTAAAGAGGAGGCAATTATAAGTTGGCACACACATAGTTCCAAGAAACAAGCCAAAATGTTTCCAGCATCAGGTGGATAGCCGGAATTTTGTCATGAGGGCAAAACTCCCCCAGTGGTGTATGGTGCAAGCGAAGGCCTGCCTAAGACCCCTGGTAGGGCTCAGGGGCAACGCTATAGTGGGGGTCCAGGGGGTGAAGCCCCCGGAAGATCAGGGGTACTTTCAAATTGTAGGCAGTCGGGCAGTAGAATGATGCATTTAAACTTAATTCTTCAAATGACATTGAATGGGCACAAAAACGGACCACAGAAAGTTTGACAGTTTGACATTTTTTTAAATTATAGCCTTAGTCCGCCCTACTAACAGAGGGTAGACGGCATGGGGGCGATCAAGGGGGGACGGGGGACAAATTTCCTCAATATTTTTTGTGGAGGAGACATAATATCAAATGTCCCCTCAATATTCAGAAAGTAAATGTTGTTACACACATTTTAGATATGAAAAATTGTAATATTAGCCTATTAATGGCAGCTAGGGAGAACTTTAGATCAAAAATATGTGATCTATGTCCTCTAAAACTGCACCAAATTGCTTGGTTTCCAGGGGCTTGGCTTGAACTCAGGGCCGGATTAAGCTAGTGAGGGACCTATAGCATATGTTAGCAAGGGACCCTATATAAAGAAAAAAACACACATAAATATAATGAAACACATACATTTTTAACTTAGTAGTTACATTCTTTCATTTGCTAAAGAGATAGATAATATTACAAATATGTCTGTATCAAAAGTAACAATGTTACCGTTTAAATATTACACTTGCTAGTTTAGCACGAGTAAATTTATTGATGATACTAGACAGTGCTGTAGTCGAGACCGGAGGGTCCGAGACCGAGACCGGCCTCTCAACGTGCTTTACACACCGTTTGCATGGAGACTCGAGACCGGTCTCGGAGACGAAACCGACAATTTCCGGTCTCGAGACCGGTCTCGCTACAGCACTGATGCTAGAAGTGTCTATTTCACCCATACGTTTACGTTCAATGCTCATTGGGGTCTCTCATGTGAGATTGTTCAATTTTTGGTGCTCCTCAGTTCATTTTTAATCAGTTTCAGTTTTGAAAATGAGCGTTTTCCACTGAGGTGGTCACAATCAGTGACAAATGGATACACAAGGTGATTTCTACATTTGGAAAACAAGACTCAGTTTCAGTTTATTTCTTTCCTTCTCAATACAAAATTTATGCAGATTAATTTTTGATCAATAGAATATTTACAATATACTTAGCAATATAAATATTAACATTGTAATATAACTTGAACAGTAATTAACAAAGCAAATCGACGGTGAGATCATAGCAATGTAAGTAAGTACTAACCTTAGTGAGGTGGTGAGAAGAGAGAGGGACCGGAAGGAAGTTTGAAAAAAAAAAAAACTTTTCAAGTCTGGTCCCTAGAAGTACATAAGTATGGATTGTCTATTTCACAAGACTTAGGAATAGGCTTAAAACAAGGAAACAGGAAAACAATTCAAATGGTGTAAACATAGTTATCCAGCAACAGAGATTTCAGTTGGTTTTTAAAGGCACTTAAACTGGCAGCATTTCTTATGTTATCATTTCAAGAGTTCCATAGGGAAACTCCTGAACTTCTTACTTGTGAATGAGTTCTGGTGAAAGGTTGAGATAAACTATCTTTACTTGTAGTTGAATAACAGTGAAAGTGGCTATTTGTTTGAAAGAAATAGCTGAGGTCGATAGGTAGGGACTTTTAGAAATGTTTGTACATGTTAAAAAGGTCCTTCAGAGAAAGGTCCTTCTCCAGAGAATTGTCAATTATCAAACAGTAAAATTCTTACACTAAAAGGTCTAGAGTGGTGCCAATATGAGTAGCAAGACCAGTTTTCAACAGTTCAGTAAACTGCACAAGCAGCGGGGCACCCAGGATTTTGGACTGGAAGGGGCTGAGAACCGTGGGAAGATTATCTAAGCGGACCGCCACCAACGGTTGGCGTGGTGCGTACCAGAAAATTTTTGGATAAAAATAACGGCCCCTAGATGGCGGGAAATCGCCCTTCGTGAGCTCCCGGAATGGTATCGTCAGTATTTTCTTGGATGGAAAACCCTTCTCCTTAATATTTTCTGATTGTTCACGTTCTGGAAAAGAACAATTCGCCCTTACCTCTGTTGAAAACTATAGCTTAAATATAATAAAAATGCATCGACGACTCTTATAGGGGGGCTCAAGCCCCTTGGGCCTCCCCTTTGGGTGCGCAAGTGTGTTCAAGTTCTTCACAAAGACTTTCTTCCAAATCTTCCGGATATGATTTGATAAGATTTGATGACTTCGTTACCATCTCCTCAGGTGTAAACGTCTGTAACTGACGAAGGAATCTAAATACACCCTTCACCTTTTTATAAGCTTCCTAGCGTTTTGACAGGGCAGAAAGTCACCGGTATACACGTCAAAAATGCTATGAACGTCCTCTACATCGCGACGGGGATTTCGCCTATTATTATGACCCTACAGTCCTACACAATGAGGCGCGCCATTCGTAGTTTCTCCCAGGACGAATGAGGGCAATTTTATTTTTTATCTTAACCCTAACCTTAATCCTAACCTGAGCATCTTTTTTTTTTTTATTTTTCATGATTTCAAAGGAAATTTCCAAAAATCGCCCCCATTCGTCCTGGGAAAAAATCCCGCACGCTGTTCCCATCACCGTAGCTCTAACTCACTGCTCAAACTTGACAAACACGCTATTACTATGAGCGCCTGCGGACGCTCACTAACCAACAAAGGAAATTACGACAAAACCTGTTATTCAAGTCCTCAAGGCCTATAGGGAGAATATAAAAGCATTTTTTTTTAAAAGAAATTGATAGCTTTAGCGCTGGACATATGCTACTTTTGCAACTATGTTAATATGGCTCTGTCTGAACTTTGTCGAAACAAAGATGTGTTTCTTAGAGAAGGAGATATAACAGAAAATGTAGATATGCTGATACTTGGATACCCGCTAAATCGCGAAACAAACTTCGATTCTTTAGATACTAGTTTGGTATTGCGAGGACTTTTTGTTCAATGGTTTCCATATACTTTTGATCATTTAGCAACAAACTCACGTTTAGTAATCCTTCAAAAAGTGGGCTACGTGGAACGGTCCTTTAACATGTAGTTGCTTTGTAGTTGTATGTATCTCTTTAAGTTGGCTTTTAATCTCTAATGATTCCGTGCTTTTATAGTACGTACAATTTTATTTTTTTTTATTTTATGTTCTTATGTTGTCCGTTTGTAATTCTTAATTCTTAAAATTGAGTTCTTAAATTTTAAGTATTTTCCTTTTTAATTCTTATCCCTTCGTCCCTCTCGAGTCTTTTATTTTATGCCTATTTCTACCTTTTTACATTGTACAGGGCCTTTGATTACGTTTGCAAATATTGCAATCTATAGGGGCGGGTACAGAATTTTAAAAAAGGTGGGTCCACCGAGTGCTGAAGGCACGAGTGAACCGCAAAGCGGCGAAGGGAGGAGGGTTCAGGAGGCCGGGGTGTTCACCTCCCGACATGGGGACTTTTTGAAAATTGAATATGAAATTGTGCGATTTTGTGACTCTTACTACGTAAATCACAGACATTAAATGGCTGTAATTATCTTCCATTCAAAGATAGAACTTTTTAGGAACTTTCAGTCATAGCCCCTGTGAGGCAGCCACGATTTGATGAGTAGGGGCACCCCAGAAGATGATATCGTAATCCCACCCATGATAAGCCAGTAAGTCCGTGTAAGTGAACATATTTGTATCTAAGAGGTTTGCAACCGGGGTGAACCCTTCCTTTGTCGCTTAGGGTGGAGGAGCCGTACCAGAGGGATATGATATCGTAACCCAACCAGTAACGGTAAAGGGGATCTTTTGAGAACTTTTTTCTTCAAAGGTGGCTTAGTTGCAAAATGAAAAGTTTTCCTAAAAGGTACCTCCTCCATTGCCGGATATCACTTTTCTCATATGTTACGTCCTGGGAAACTCAATTCCACCGACTCATCCTAAAAAAGATGGTTTAAACGCATTTAAACAGTTCTAAAATTTTTGCTAAAAACCCTTTTGAGGGAGAACTGATTAATCACAGTCACAGTGGTGGACAATTCATCAATTGACAACGACTCAGCGAGTGAAATTACCAGACGTAACACCTCGCGTCTGGTTAGAGGTGATAAACAAATATGATTTTTCTTTAACGCGGGTGTCACTTAGTCACTTCAAGTAACCTAAATTGGCATATGCCAATAGTAATGAGTCAGTCGTGCTTCAAGTTTTTCTTATTCATCATATCGGTTACTCCAAAAGTTGACTTTTTTTTCATTGTGAAAGTTCACAGAACATATCTTGTTGCTAGATAGAAGTTGGCTTCCAGTCCAACGTTTATGTCACCGGTTGTTTCACCCCATCACCTTTGCTGTGTTGTACCTGCAAATACAGTCAAATGCAAGCAATTGTGACAATGCCCTGTGACAAATGATCGAGCCCCACTAACAAATACGAAAGTACACAAAGAGTTTATCCCTTGAGTTTTGAGTCATCTCATCACGGACCTGTCGTGCCGCACAGGGCTACACAAATTAGTTGGCACCGAACGGAACCCTCAGTTCCCATTTGCCTCATATCGTTATGTCTGTTCTATAAGTTCACATGTTCCCTTTACCATTTTCAATTTGTTCACTGCAATCGATCCTTTTTATGTCGTCGTTTAGTCGTGTACACTAATAGCAACAAAGAAACAATTGAGGAAAGGCATACATTATTTTCTCTTCCAATTCTCGTCTTTCGATTGGATATTGTATTTGTGACAGACTTAGCCCTAAATTCAATGTAATACTTCCATGGGATGATCTTGCACACTTGCACTTTCCTTCTCTTCGTGATAATGAATTTTTGTTTCTACTGATGAAAGCTTTCAATTTGCTACTG
>JAIZAY010001815.1:0-12995 GCA_029531755.1 Holothuria leucospilota | reverse complement strand
TGCCACTCTGTTGTGTTTACCTTGAAGTTAATTGGATACAGGACCTGCCGATGTGGAATGTGAAGTTTGTAAACTTCAATGCAATCACATTCTAATAACATATGCGGATTGTGGAGGGGAAAAATTGGTTTTAAAGTTTAAAGAAAACTTGTTCATTAATATGAGGCTATGACATCATATATGCTTGCTTCAAGTTGACTTTGTATTGAAAATGTGACAACTTTAACTGCTAATATCTTGAGAACCACACATTGCATTGCAGTGCAAATTTCACCAGAATGCTCAGAATACGTACCCCTCTAACATATCAAAACTTGATTTGACCCTTCTCTTAACAAAATGAACACATCCCTTTAGCAACCATAGTCTCTAAACCCTACCCCCTGATAATTTCTAAGGAATTAAATTTGTAGGGTGGTTCAATGCCATGCAGCAACAAGTTCACACCACATTGGCTACTGATGAGTGATCATTATTGCAGGCTGGTAATGATCATACATAGTGTGCCCACATCAAAAAAGTAGAGTACATTAAATCAAATATACAGTACCATATTTTACCAAAAATCTGGTAGAATAAAAGTAAATCATGGAAAATGGTGAGCAAATGACTGAGATAGAGATTTTGTATCAATTGTAATCTTTAACTTAGGCCTTTCAATCTAGAGACTTGACAGCCATCAAAGTAACAGCCTAAGAAATGATGCATTATTACTGAATCGAATGGGCTGGGTCCTTTCCAGCAAAAGGATGGCATCTTTTTGAAATCTTCAGTTAGTCTTGTTAGGGACAATCATTTCATTTGAATGTATTTTTACTTTTTCTTGCTTCCTTCTTTATAAAATTGCAAAAAATATCCAGGGACTTTCATGACTTGATGATTGATGTAGTGGAATTGGACCAATGCTGTAGGTGGCTATATCTATCATTTCTAGGCTGGTGACAGCAAGCTAATCAAATTTTACATGCTATTTTAAGAATGAGCTTGGTCTGTAAATTTTATTTGATTTCAGTCAACAAGAAAGAAGCTATCTCAGGGTTTCTGTCAAGGGGGAGAAAAGGGGAATTCGTCCCCCCCCCTTTCCAGAAGGAGGGTAAAATCCCCTCCTTTTCATTTCCATAAAAATATGAAAAATTGTCAGTATCTTGGTTTCTTACTTAAGAACAAGTCACTTTTGCAGAAATGTTTGAACTAACCTAAATAGCCTTTAGTTTAAACCCTTCAAATTGCACCTTACAGGAGCTATGAAGCAATCTTTTGTCCCCCTGAACCCACTTTGGCCAAGGACAGCAGCAATGTAAGATGGAAGTGAAAGTATATACATGAACTAGGAGTGAAAAGAAAAGGCACGCCGCAACGATAATGCGGGTTCAGTCTCTGTTTCTTCCCGTCTACGTGATATGAGCAGGTACAAAGGCTTGGAGAAATAAATAACTGTACAAAGGACATAAGTGAAAGCAACTGCTTGGAACTAACTCAAAAAACTTAATGAACCACACCTCAACTGAGGACTCTTTCCTCTTTCCAACTTGTACCTTAAATATTCCAAATACATTCCTAAACGTATTATGCAAATTAAATATAAATATTCATTGAGCAATCATTTCTTGCATATTCATTAGACAAACAAAAGGAAATCTCACATCACTCCCCCCTGGGGGTATAAAACATCCTCGTTTCCATGTTATTTACAAAACCCAACTAACAAATAATTCACTTTTTCATATTTCGACCTTTCTCGCAAGAGTTCATATACGAATTTACATAATTATATACAATAACCACACAACTTGACTGAGACTTGTATCTGCATTCAAATGAATAAACAAAAACAAAAACTTACAGTTGACTTGCTAATTTACAACATAATCTTTTAACCAGTTTGGAGGTCTTCGTTTACGCTGGGGGTATCTGCGCCCTGGTATCTCTGAACCTGAAGGGGGCCGAACAGGTTGGTTGGCAGTTTCCTGAGGCCTATGATTCGTGACCGTTGGATCAGCTGACAACGATAATGCGGGTTCAGTCTCTGTTTCTTCCCGTCTACGTGATGTGAGCAGGTACAAAGGCTTGGGGAAATAAATAACTAATATATGGTAACTGTACAATGGACATAGTGAAAGCAACTGCTTGGAACTAACTCAAAAAACTTAATGAACCACACCTCAACTGAGGACTCTTTCCCCTTTCCAACTTGTACCTTAAATATTCCAAATACATTCCTAAACGTATTATGCAAATTAAATATAAATATTCATTGAGCAATCATTTCTTGCATGTATCCATTAGACAAACAAAAATAAATCTCACAGCACTTTGGACCCTTTTTGAGTTTCTGGCAGAATTCCCTGTATCTAGCTACTACTTAAAACAGTTATTTCTACAATTTTCTCATTTAAAGGTGTTTAATCATTCAGAACAGGCATATAGTTAGACACTAATTACTGAAACCATACTGGAAGGTATGTATGTATGATTACGACTTTACATGCCATTTTGTCAGTGTGATTTTCATTGGAAGATGAGCTGGCATGGTGTGGGTTGCCTTGACATGGCATGTGTTATCACCTTTCAAAACAGCATAAAATCCCCACTTCTAGGTCCACACAACTTGGTTCTTCCATGTACAGCTACACCTTGCTTCAATGCAGCCATGCCTAGCCTGCACACATGTAGTACATTCGTATATGCATAAGGTTTATACAATAGAAACATACTGAGCACAGGGCATGTAAGATTTAGAATATTCATAGTGAAAACCATATCTACGTCCGCAGACGCAAATACGGAGCACTCACAGACTTCTTATATTATGAACAAAGCATATTGCACTAACGTTGCACAACTTTCACCTTTGCCAATGTTAACGTTCCATAAAACCTGAATACATCTCACGTTTTAATTACTTTAAAAAATAACGAAAATTTGGAGCATAAGTACACCTGATAAAATGAAAAAGACAACATTTGATAAAATGAAAAAGATTGCACCATTTTGCATCTCAGCACTTTCACAAGCCCCCAAAAAATGTCCAAAAAGGAGGGGAACACCCCTCCCCTTAGATCCCACCCCCAGGCCGGGTGGTTCGAACAGCAATTCTGGTTGCAGCATACAATCGACAATTTCAACATCTGGCGTAAAACTTCCTGTGGGAATTTTAAACTTTCCAGTATGGAACTGAAATGGGGATGAGACACCTTCCAAGCAGTGTTCGAATTAGAAAAAAAAAGTTACATGCACCTGTGCATGTAACTTAAAAATTTTACCTGCACAAATAAATTCTTACATGCACCACTGAAATATGAAAATGAAATTTAAAAAAAACTTACCCCTGGTTAAAAGTCACTGTCATCACTCTCCCATGCGGAAGACTCTTCTTCAAACTCTAATGCAAGTCTTGCGAGTCCTCCTCCAACTAATCCTTCACCAACTTCTCTTCTTTCTTCTGTTTCAGGGTCACTTTCAGAAGACCATGTCATGTTTTCTGAAGTTTTACCTATGAGACCTGGGGCTTCTGAAACATCTTCAGCTGCTTCGCTTACTTGAGCGGTTCCAAAATCTTTCTTTGGTCGTTTTCCATATGGTTTAGAGTCTGGTCTGCGTCTTTTTCCAGACCATGGGCTCCACTTCAAAATTGCACCTACTGGATCATATGTCATGTAATCTATGTTGCTTAGCTTTATAGTCAGTAAAGAGTTTAAACTATTTGTCTTTAGATTTGTTCTCTTTTCGTTCATGACCACATTCATCTGGCTAAATCCCCTCTCTAGCTCAGCTGTGTGTACTGGAAGTACCAGCAAAATGCGAATAATGGGGAAAATTTGGTCAAATCTGGTAAGTAATTCCTCGTCACCAAGAACTGAAGCCCACATTTCTGTAGTAGTGGATTCTCCATCTTCCTTATTTTCACAGTCTATTTTCCATCTTCTTTTTTTTCTAAGTATTAACCGTTTCAATTCTAACCACTGAAGTTTGGCAGCTGAGAGGTTCACATGTCTTGCTTCAAGTATGGATTGATAATGATTAAAGATATCAGTAAGTTGTTCATCTCCATAAGCATCTATCTCATTGTCTGTTGGCCAGTTATGGGGGTTGATGATAGCAGCTGCTCTTATCACTTTGTGATTTGTAAATGACTCAAACCGGTCATCAATGTTTTTGACTGTCTCATCTATGACCTTCACTGCTGCATTTTTAACTTGAAGAATAGCTTTGTTTACTGTTTCAGCACATGTTTCTTTCATCTTGGCAGACTGCGATCTTTTCTCTCTGTTTTGCTGTGCTGAGATCCCTATCATCTCACCATGATATGTTACTTTAATTTTATTGTCAGTGTCTGTAATTATCTGGACATCTTTGTGAATTGTTTCATTCAGTTCCTTTTCCATTTTCAGTTTCAGAAGACTTTTTTTCACACACTGCACTTTATCAACAACTTGATCCACAGTGATGTCATTTTTCTGTAGAGTCAAGGACATTTCCTTCAAAATTGCAAAATACGAGCACAAAAAATTTGTCAGAAATACAAAAACAAGGGCTCGTAACATATCCAATAGTGTCATTGCTTGCTCTCTTTTCTTCAATGAAGCGTCAGCTGAACAACTACTACCTACATTGTTCAAATGTGTTACAATAGCTGGCCAGTTAAATCTAACAGCATTTATGGCCCTGTAATGATGGGCTAACAATCTGACCCCAATTAGTTTTGCTGGTCTTTTAACACTTATTTTGAGCAAGCTTCCAACCTTTTGTAGTTCACCCCAGTTTTTTACAGACCATCGATAGAACAAGTAACAGTCTTGCACAACCTTTTCTACTTCAGTGATAAGAGGCTCCTCAATGTTTTTTATAGCAAGCTCAAGACGATGTGCACAGCAGTGAACTGATATAATATGGGGTGCTCCTTCAGTCAGACGGACTGCCACACCGGATTTGCAACCCAAATTCACTGAAGCACCATCAAAACAACAAGACACTAAGTTGTTTTTCCAATTTTTGAGCTTTAGTTTATCTGTCAAAGTTACTATGAGTTCTTTAGCAATATTTTCTGCATTTGCTTGTGGAACTGAGGCAAGTGTCACAAACTGTGTGACTGCCCTATTGTTATTTAACATTGAGACGAAAATAATTTCTTGTTCTGTGTTTGACCTATCTGTGCTTCCATCAGCAAGGATACTTATAAAACAGTCATCATTTAGCTGTGTTGTGACGTTTTTCTCCAAAATGTCTGCTGCAATATGGTCAATAAATTCTTTGCACTGCTTGTCACTTAAGTATGATGTGTATAATTTACTTTGATCATCATCACCAAAATTGTGCAGCTGTAACTCCATAAGAAGCTTGAAATCACTGAAGGGTTTGCCATACTGTGCAATAAAAAAACTAGTCTTGAAGTATTTCTTCATTTTTTCAAGTTGATGTTCACTCATTTTTGTCACTTGCCTTTCAATAGGCCTATCCTTTTTTTCGATTTTGGAGGCTGCTTCAGCCTGTATGGCTGCTTTATGTACATCACTCTTTTTGTGCGAATCAACATTGCTTAAACGGAATGATGAACACCCCGTATCCCTAAATGTGTTTCGTCGGTTTGACTTGTCAAAACTTCGACACACAGTACAAAACATAATGTTCTTCGAACTGTCATACCTGAGCCACGTGTTTCCTTTCCTCCAAGATTCTTGGAATGTGTAATATTTAGACCTGGATACGGAAGGCTTTGAATGTGTTCGTTTAGTTGGCCCAGTTGGCGTATTGAGTCTTGCGGATTGCGTTTGTTCTAACGTTACATCTTCACCAAGACACGACAATGTATCAGTACTACTACTACTAGCATCTCCGAGTCCAAGATTTCCATCACTGGGCCTAATGTGTGTAGGCCTAGGTCCAATGTTACAACTGCTGTTAGGCGTAACGTTAGAATCAGATGATAGGTTGTTGTGGTTACTGTCATCTTCAACTTCAACGGACACATTTTCTCCATGAGCTACAGAAGAGCCAGAGGGGGAATTAGCCGCCACGGAGGCATTCTTTTTCCAAAAAGCGAAAAGAGTTTTGCTTTTTCCAGGCTTTGACATTTTGTTTGCATGGTCGTATCTTCCACACGTGAGATTATGCAAACGTGCGTAACAAGAAGGGCCGTGCGTGCTGCACTTGCACTGCGATGTACACTGAACCAGTGCTTGGCCGCACGTAAGTACACACAGGACTTGCATGCTGTATAGCACTGGCTATGCATGCACGTACGACTTACCACAGTAGAATTATCATGTGGAGTTACTATCAAATACGTTTTGAACGTAAATGCCTGAACGGAACGGTGATGACAGATCTTGCCCTGTGCTGTACGGAGATTGTATGCGAGTTCGCAATTCACTCATTACATAGTGAATAGCAGTACGTAAAGCATACGTAGGCATAACTTGCACAGACTTTCAAGTATGAAAGCCTATGCAGTATGTAACGTTATGATCGGGCGGGATCAATCGCAAATATGCTGCATCTGGTATCATTAGGGCTACATGCACGCGTGCAGGTAAGAAACTCAAAGTTACATGCACTGACAAAAAGTTACATGCACCGGTGCATGTGTGCACGCGTTATTTCGAACACTGCTTCCAAGAGAAAAATGTTTTCTTTTTTTTGGAGGGGGGGGGGGGTCAAGGTGTACTAAAATGCATCAGGTCTACAATTTTTTACTTACAGTTCTTTAATCCAGGCCAATTTTTTCCAGGGGGCTCTGCCCTGGCCCACTTAGCTGCGGGCTTGGATCAGTGGCGTAGCCAGGTTTTTTGTCAGGGGGGGCAAGAGCACCAGGATTTCCCCCGATTAGTGATCTGCTTCCTAATAATCAGTGTTCTCTGCAGGTCCAAATTTTGTCCCTGTGCTTTCCTCTGACCTGACTGATATGACTGATCGCCGTCCGAGGGGGGGGGTGTAAGGGGAGGGGGTGTCACCCTCCCCTTTGGAAAATTTTTGCTCATGTAAGGTGGGCTAGATGCAAAATGGTGCCACATTTGGTGCTAAATGTAAATTGAATACATCACCACATCACCAAGAATTCCTATTTTTTTAGGAAGCTTTTTTTTTATCTTGCTTGTCTTGGTGAATTTTTTTTGAGTCCTACTGGTAGTTCAGAATCGCAATGGGTAAAGTACAGTAATTAAGTGAACCCTGGTACACCTTTCCATTCATCAGTTCACCACATTTACCACAATCAGTCCAAATTTTACAAGGACCTTTCCTAGTATCAGAGTATAGCACTTGACCACGGACCCATTCTAACAAACTGCATATACCACAATGCTGCTGCTTTAATTATGAAGAAACATTGGAAGTACAGTATACACTATACAGTAAAGGTCAGAGGTCCAGAGATCCCATGCTGTATAAAACAGATAGTAAAACATAACTAGTACAACTATAAGCATGGTGTCATCATTCCATCTCTGAAAACCTTAAAGCTTGTGTGACATGAAAATAACATAGTTGGATATTTGATGTAAATAGCATTAAAAATCCAGAAAAATAGCCACAATTTCCATTAAAATCCATCAGATATTGAACATTTTACAGGGAAATTTCTATTTCACACTTGTATCATGAATAAAAATAAGCTAAATATGCAAATATGTGACATCGAAAGAGGGACACACCATATATGGCACATGTTAGCCGTTGTTTTTTCAACCTTAATTTCAAGGACACTGGTGGCATTGTTATTCCCTGAGGGGTTTATTATAAAAGTCAAAATTTTTTCCTTGAAAAATATTGATATCACTAACCAGATTGTAATTTATATGATCAGTAATTAAGAGATAACTTATATAGGGTTAACAAAAGAAATCATGACACTGTGCAACACTCCACATCATTAGTTTTGCATAGGCAATTAGTTTCTTCAGGAACCATCAAACTTTGAAGACGTATGTTTTGAGAACGGTAAAAGATATTGAAATAATTCCAACGGATCTTTGATTGGAGGACTTAATTCGTTTTGTGACAAGTGAAACAGCTCTTTTGGTGGCATGTCACACAACCTTTAATGAGGACTGGTTGTGCCAGTGTGGCATATACACACAGTAAAGTGTACTGGTTGAGAAATTTAAAATTTTACCAGATCATGCGCAAATTTCACCATATATTCACTTTCAAAATTTCCCCCAAATTTTTCCAGAGGGGGCAACTCGCCCCCCCCCCCCCCCGGCTACACCACTGGCTTGGATTACAGCAAATAAGAGTAAAAAGAGTAACATGAATTTCAAGAAAAGAACAGTGCTGGTCAAAGGACTTACCTTAGGCTCCAGGGAAGGTGGCTCAGAAGAACAACCATCTCTTTGCTGTTCATCCCCAGGATCAAGCTGGTGAGAAATGTAAAACAAAGTGAAGGTAGCACATGAGAGTCCTGTACAAGGAGTAGTCAAGGTGTACATGGAACACTGGTCGAGGCTACTGGCTAGGCCTAATTACATTAAGCCCATAGGCCTAGGCCAAATATGGAGCCATACTGGAAAGTTTGCATGCTGTATGCCACAAAATTGCACCAAATTATGTCTTGCAATGAGTGAGGGACTACATATGCCATGCCAACTTAACTACAGCCAAGTCCAAGATGACCATTCTTAAGCAGCGACCTAATCTTATGCTGAGACGTTACTACTTTTTTCAGCGAGTCATTGATGACTGGAACGTACTCCCTGACGCCAGAAGCTGTTAAGGCCAAAACTGTCTTACAGTTCAAAAGGAGCACAGGACTGCTATTCAAGACGTAAGTTGGGGGGGCATACTACCAGCTTAAGGAAGCTATCTGCCCCATTACCCAACCAGGCCACTAGGGACTTTGTGCCTTACTAGGCCAAGTTCCCGGTGGACCAGGTACGTAAACCAGGTACGCAAGTCTCAGAAAGAATCACCATACAATGCATTACTGTTCGTTACTGCGGGTGTACTGTGGTTGTGACTATTGTTAGTGCTAAGCCACAATAATATTGTCGTTGTGCGCCACGCCAGTACAGAAAAGTTTATAGAATTTGATGATCATGCCATAGCCTACGCCAAAAAGTCTGGAAAACAGTTTTATACTGACGCCACAAATCTGCGTGAAAACTGTTGAACTTTCCAGTATGGGTATGGAGCAAGCCTTTCAGCGATGGGCTATTAATTGTGCATTATTGGCCTAGGCTTATGCAAATTAGTGGATTGGAGCAAGGACTGACAAATGTTATTCAACTCATCTAAGTGTAAAGTAATGCACATTGGAAAAGGGAATCCAAATTATGACTATTTTATCAACAATGTAAAGCTTACTGAAGTGTCACAAGAAAAGGACCTTGGTGTAATTATTGATAAGTCACTTTCTACGCTGTCAGTGGTCATGTAGCTATAAAGCTGTCATAAAACAGCTAACCAGATTGTAGGCCCACATAGCAAGCTGACGGCGGGCCGCCGTCGGCTAAACGACGGCACGGCGGCAGCGGCGTGCCGCTGGTTTACCGCCGGCGGCCCGGAGGCGGTGAAAAGTCGGCATGCCGACGGCGGGATTACAGCGGAATGCCGACGGCGGCCCGACGGCGGTGAAACGTGGGCATGCCGGCGGCGGGACTACTGCGGCATGCCGCCAGCGGCCCGACGGCGGTGAAAAGTCGGCATGCCGAAGGTGGGATGGTGGCGGCATGCCTACGGCGGGCCAACGGTGGCTAAAAGTCGGCAAACCGAGGGCGGCATTGAGTCGGCGTGCCGTTGTTGGGCCGCCGGCGGTTAAAGTTTGGCTTCCCGACGGCGGCAAAGCAACGGTATGCCACCAGCGGCCCACCAGTTATGAAAAGGCAAAAAAAAAGAAGGGTAACACTAGTTTATACCAAGGGCTGTTAATGCACTAATTGTGATTAATGGACAAGAATATGGCGGCACACAGTACAGGGGCCTTGCTTTTATGGGTAATTGCTGCCATAGTGTTTTCAACTATTATTGGTTGCAAAATACAGCGATGGTATATTATTTTTTACAACCATTACCTAGGCCTACTTTGCGGCAAATCACAAGAGTAAGAAGACATTGGCCTATTGCGTGGGTCCGTATCCACAAAGCAGGCTACTGTAAGTGGCAATCGAGATAGCTTCCGGTGGGGAGGGGTAGAAAAAATTTTTAGTGGACGAGATAAACTGATGGTAGTTTTTTCACTAGCCATGTCGCGACAATTTTTCGGGCCCCTGCCACCCTCTGGCTATGGGTATGATAGTGTTGGTATACTTTCTATCCTTCATAATGTGATCTTTTTTTATCCTTCCCCGTCTTGTCTTCCCGTCTGAGCGACTTCAGGCGATTTCCTCTCTCACGTTCCATAAAATGAGTGCGACCAGAATCCAATTAGCCGGCTGCAGTTGCTCGTGCTACATTTACACGCATTTCGATATCCTCATTTGTTGTTAAAAGTTTGCACATTTTGCAGAGATAGGTCATTTAAATTTACATGACCTCACTTGCGAATCCTCGGTGATGAAATTTAATAATGCAACGACTTTTGGCAATGAACATATAGTGAAGTTTACACAAATTAGAGCATGAGTTGCAGATTATTCTCTACAGAACTGTCTTTGTATATGTATTGCGTATATGCGCCAGGCCAGGCCAGCACTCTCACAAAGTTCGCACAAACTTGGATCTGCGCTGTGCACAGCATTCATCTCGCATTCACGAATCAAGTTTCAATGTGAATGTTATACAAACACAAGTTCAGCTACGCACAACACAGTAAACCTTTTATATCCAGCTCTGACGCCTGACATAGCTACCCTCGATATGCAAATCACTAGATTTGGCTAAATGCCAACCATGCAGGGCGCGCAGCCGGGCCAGCTTCATTGCAACGAATGTGTGAGCAGATGATAGTTTTTGCTGTACGTAATCCAATGAAATTGTATTGTGTGCGCTCTGGAACTTTCCATGCATACGGGCGCTACCCGTACCTTAGCGTGTGCGCGCACATAACTATCGCTATTATATGTGCAGTGCATGCTTCGCACGAGCGCCTCGGTACGTACCCAGCCTACGTACGTACGTACTTGCATACGACCGAACGTACAAAATTATCCACACTAGCTAACTGCCATACGTTGTAACTCAGAACCAACTATGGCCTAGGTGGACACTGAAGGAAATATTGTTGACATTTTGATGTCGTAAACTAGAGAAATAATTGTCCGTTCAACATTCATCATGTTCTAGAGTCCGGACCGGTCAGAGGCCACCTGCAAGGTAATACTTTGTTTTCGGAAGATAATACGTAAGGTTTAGTATGTCTAATTTCATTTCAGCTTTAGCGACGACGACTGTGAATGTTGTGAACTTGAATGTTGTGAACTTGTGCCGTAAACGTTATGTTAGGATGTTAACGTTAGGCTATGTAGCCAGGAAATCGTTACAATTATAACATTAACAGGCCTAACGGCTAAGAGTAAGACTAATTTAGAGTGCCAAAGTTTGGCATAACGTTACTGGTTCGGTTGGCGTCACTATGACGGTAAATTAAGGCATAAGTTAAGCCTAAGTTACAGTAGGCCATCCTTCAGTAAAATGGCCAAGGATATGTCTAGGCTGCTGAGTGCTGTAGGCCTAACGTTAGGCCTAGTCCTCAGTAAAGGCCCGTGTATAGCCGGTCGCCGATAGCTCCCTATATGTGTATAGAGAGCTGTAGGCGAACGACCACAGTCCTTTACTGAGGACTAGCCTAGGGTACCTAGGCCTAGTTCTGACGTACACTTTGTTCCCTGAACTAGTATGGGAAGCCCCAAAGCTTCCCAAATACTAGGTCAGCAGACTGCGGACTAGCCTAGGCCTAAAATAGGCCTTTGGCAAGGCCTACCTAGGCCTAGGCAAAATCATTCATAGGTCGACCGTTAAACCAGCATTAACGTTAGAGACTAGGCACTAGCTAGGCCTAGGTGCCTTGCCATGATAGAGCCACTACATGGCCTAGGCCTAGACTAGATAATAGAGTAGCCTAGGCTATAGGTCTAGCCTATTACTTTTAGGTTATGCCATCAAAGAAGTCCTAACGTTAGGCTAGACTTCATTTGTTGAGTTGTTCTCCAATTAGGTCTAGCCTAGGCTGACCATGAACTTATGCTAAGTGTAAAGATAGGCTAGGCCCTTACGTTACAGGCTAATGTTAAAATTATTAGGCTATGTAAAGTAGTTGAAGGGTTGTTGTTGAAACTTCATTCCGTGCAATTCCTTTAGGCTAAGGCCAGGTCATTACTGTAGCCTAGTAATAACAAATAAGCTTACAGTAGGCCTAGTACTACTTTCCTTTCTAATAAAATCTTGTAAAAAAGAGGCACAGGCTACTGCGCGCAGGCCAACAAATTTCATTTTAAAGTGGCTCAGCCTACCGGTTATACTGAAGCCCACACATAGGCTTCGGCCTTCAAGGAAAGTTTGTACTACTAACGTTAGATCAGGCTTAGGCTAGGCTACCTCAAAGTTTGAATAGTTCAGTTACAATGAAATTTCATTTTTGTTTGAACACAGTGACTTGGCGCAGTCCTACTCCTTTTATACTAGAAAAGGAACCAAATAATAGGCCACCAAAGCAACGGACATCATTGTGACTGATTGGAAAAGAGAAGAGCTGCAGCTTTCCAACACCTCATTGTGCATGTCAAAGTTTACAAATTTGGTAAGTTACATATAAATAAATGATTTAACCTTACAGGATTCTTTCTGTTTCCTATTTTTTTGTGGTCAGAAGTTTATTTCCCCTCAACTATGGTTAATAATAAAAGGGACATAGTAACATCAGCAATAACACATGCAGATTTTCCAAAAAGAAAAAGAAAAACTCAAAAATTCTTTGTCAATTTCTACATTTACAAGACCTTTCACTGCTGAGATATTACATACTGAAATTTGACCCAAATTAAAACACACACACTCAGACAAAACGAATTTAAAAACTAAACATGTCAGTAAACTTAATACAGTATAACAGAGAATGTGGGTTC